>JAMPIV010008237.1:0-140853 GCA_024509875.1 Oreohelix idahoensis | reverse complement strand
CCAATAAATAACTCTTGAAAATGAGATATTTTAACAGTAATATACTTACATTATTACATTAAAATATAAAATGTTAGTTGTAACTTGTTACTGTTGAAAAATGTCACTTGTTCAGAGACTCGACATCCATGTCGACAACTTCTCCTTCGTCAAGTTCAAATGCATGAATTGACAACGTGGAATCTTGATTGTGAAGTCCCAAAATCTTTGCATATCTCTGCCGACAACGTCCTTCACGCACATCTTCAACCACGCTTTTACTAGGATTAAACTTATGACAAACTCCGTCTTTGGCACTGCTTGCTTGGCTAGTATTCGATTGGAAACTGTTTCATACAAAAGCTTGTTGGTTTGTTTAGTTTTAACTAAGTTAACCTTCGAAAACACTCTTTCGACGCATGCTGAGGAGTGAGGTAGTGCCATAAACGTGCACATGAGGTCAGCCAAAACATCAAATTTCTTCTGGTTATTAACGTCTGTTACTTGTTGCAGTCCCAGCCAGAATGCGGGCGGATCCTCATCCACTAGTTGTCCAAGATCTTTTCGGTACGATGCCAGTTCTCGCCATTGATCAGACAGACGATCAAGGCTCTCTTCTGAAACAACTGTTGGGGACGTGCTTCTAATGGAATGACAGAAGGTTTGTTGATATCGAGAGCTTGCTTTGGATCTAAAAGCTGCATTTGCGCCAGAACACTGTTTTGTTCAAGTGGGAACATGCGTCGTATTTGAGTACAAATTTCAATCAGGTATGCCAATGCATCCTTGCGAAACTGGACTTCTTTATCTCGTAACGGTTGTCGTATTAACTGCGCTTCCCATCGTCCACCCAGCTCAATGTAATTCAGTTTCTTGTGCACCTGTACATCCGAAGGATCAATGTCGGCAAGAGTGCGATGCTCATGCTGCAATACTTCATGCCTAATAAACATACTGAGAAGAAAACGATACTCTCTTGTTACACTCGTGTACACGAGATTTCTTTTATTATTACGCGAAAAATAGAAGCAGACCTTCTTTATGAAAATTTCAAGCCAAGATGGTAGGTGATTACTGGCAGCATTTACACAAAGTGCAAATGAATGACAAACACAGCCGAAAACAAGGACATGTGGAATCTCTTTCTTCAGATGTGCCTGTAAACCACTTGCAGTCCCCATCATAGTGGCACAGTTGTCTGCAGCAAAACCAATGACGTTCCTAAGCGGGATTTCATGCGTGCTCAACAATTTCTTAACAGCTGTGTGGCCGGGTAGGGTAGTGGGGGTTGCTGTTTATGTCGAGAGTGTTAGGTTTAGATTACTAGCTAGCCTGCTAGATGTGGTGATTGCTCTCTTACAGTCTTACAGGTATTTCCAGGTTCTGGGACTATCCTCTAAGGTTGTATTGAGTTAGAGCAGATATATATGACATGAAGAGTTTCCCAGCAGCCATTCCTTACTTTCTTTCAATTATAAGCGTAGCGAAGCATTCAATAGACGATCTCCTTTTTGGTCTCAACGTGATTTTTAATCATCACAACATTTTTACAACATGGCATAAAGATTTATGGTATGCATAATTCGTTCATCCACAAGATGCACATTACATTCTTTAACATAGCATGGGGAAGTTTACATCCAGTAAATCACCCTGATTCAACTCTTAGCCACTCGTTCCTTCAAATATTAGCTAGCGACAAATGCATACGAGCAGTTCCTCAGCGAATTAAACCATTCTCTCGTTTCCTGAGGAGCTTCATGTTTCACTAAACTGTTAGTGTTTCTACCTAGCTATTCAAAGAGTTCATTCTGCATCAAAATACAACTTGCAGCCATTTTACTGGGTGCAACGGGGGGGGGGGGGAAGCTATCTCTTTGACATGAAAATGTTTTAGGTATCTCAAAGCACTCTACTTACTGATTTCCTTGTGAGAAATAAATGCACAATGCAAACACTAGAGCTGGGAAGATACTAAGTGGAAAAAATCTCCTTTAGTATATTTTGAAATCCTCAAAATCTGCAGCATAAGAAACATGCGTCTGTCTCTTAGGCTTCTAAATCTGCAACTGACTTGGCCGGGTAACAGCCTTGCTTCGCTTCCCAGCTAACATTTAGGTCAGCGTTGCGTTATCCATTTCCGGCTCACGATTGGATAAAAACTATTCTGCTCTATTTCAAATCATAGCCTGTTTTCACTATAAATTTTACTGTCTACTTCTGAACCAATTTCTATCAACTAATCTATGGTCTGTTTTTGTTATAAATGAAAGTTCCTAAAATGACGCATTCCCTGTCACATATAGAACCCGGGGCTCTGCAAATGTATCCCGTAGGGATACATTTGAGTACTATCAATAAAAAAAATTCATCCCAAAAATTTTCTAAGTCCAAAAATATTTTCAAAAAAAAAATTTTCAAGTTCTAAAATTTTCTAAGTCCAAAAATATTTCAGAAAATTTAACGAAATTCCTACATCCGAGCTCCTATGTCTATATGGGACTGTCGTCTATAAAGGGGCCTTATATATGGACATCATCTCCAAAAAATACAAACTATCTTTCATATCAATACATATTTCAACCAAATTTACAAATTGGCAACACTGGCCAACAAAATCCTAAAAACAATCATAAGGTCATCACCCAAAAAAATGTGACAAGTGGCAACAATGGGAAATGAACAATAAAATATCTTATTTGCAGAACTTGGCTGCATTAGCATAATCCAAGTACATGTTGGACACATATTATGAGAGGCAGGGTGTAGTATTATTTCTGTTCCTATCATTTGTTCAATACCCTAAAGCTTCAAATAACCCAAAACATTTTAAGTTATTTTCTCCTGTTATTCTAATAATCATGGCTTGCAATTTCAATTCTTCATCACTGTAGAGAATGTGCGATATTTTCTTTTAAAATGTGCTATGTTGTTTATTATATTTTTCTAATGTCTATATGAGTTATAAATCTTGTAGTGATCCTGTCCAAAATGATTCTGGTATGTCCAATTATTCATAACTGTATCTTCGTCCTGTCAGCACATTGTTACCTATGTGGGTCTTTTCCTGATTTGGACTATTGCTATTATTTGACATATAACTACTCTGCAATTTATGAAAGTAACATATTTGTAACCTTGTATAATAGCCATGTGAAATAGAAGGGCAGAAAAAATATTCAATTTATCGTGAGGAATCTACAATATTCTCATAAGACAAAGTTCCTGGCACTCTGACTACTATTTATCCATTTTATTTCTGGTTATCCTTGCATACAGTGTACCATTTCCATTTTCTTTATAAGTCCAATTCATCGCTCATGGTGCTCCAATATTTAAAATGTGGATCCTTCCTATTCCTCTTATTCTGTACTGGAAATACATCCTTATTAATTGTCTATGTACTATATCTGCGAATAATTATCAACAATATATCAACTAATCATTTATGGAACCATTAACACAAATGTCTAGACTTTACCACAACATGAATAAAAACATGTCTTTTTACATATGTGCAAAATTTCGACACCAACTCTGCCTTCGCTGGTCAAAGGTTAGTCAGAGTTATGTGATGCCTGTAACATCCGCTGACTACAGCCAGATGGGTGACTTATGGTACTTATAATTCAAAAATCTCGTCTGTCAGTTATCTTAAGTGTGGGGCAGGGGTCTTTTTCATGGTGTCCTTGACAAAGTTTGCTGCATTTCCAATCTAGGTATTCTTTTCTTATGTCATAATATCTCCATGATATATCTGTGACATGTCTGTCCTTGGGATAACATTATTTTTATCCAATATCCTCGGGGTGAGCAGATCTCAGTACGTCCAATTTCATCAATCATGTATTTTTTTTGTTTGTAATTCTGGGTATGTTATGAGTATATTAAATTGTCAAATTATTTCAACTATCGTACAACATTCTGTAATTCGTGATAAGGGATAGTCATTTGTTATACAACAATGTTCATATTACAAAGGCAATAAGCAAAAATCAAAGAGATATCTTCTCCGAAAATGCAGATGTATCTCTATTTCCCTTACCTCTGGGCGTAGCAATTATTCAGTCATTATTTTTTTTTCATTATTTAATCTCCATTTTGTATCCTTAGTACCTGTGGTTCCATGAGATTATCATAATCTATTTGTCTCTTGTCTACTGATAATCCTTCAATAATGACTTCAAATATGATCCTCATATGTGCAGCAATCATCTGCTCTGATTTGTTCCATGTCCATGGTATTCATAAAATATTCCATTATATCCTTGTCTTATCTCGTAACCACGAAAGACCAAAATTATTCTTCCTCCAATGTTAGTGTGGGGGATTTTGTGCATAAACATTACAACAACATCTGAGCTGTGACAACATAAAGTTTCACCCTAATAGGAAATTGCATCCTCATCATACATAAACAGTTGCTTCTTCATCTCATGTGCCATTAGTGGTTATCATCCGGTAATGGGGTATTCAATGTGGGTTCAGCATATACAAATGCTATAGAAGAATATTTCATTTGCTAAGTCAGCATGTGCAAATGTCATTTCTTTAACCTGGGGCAAAGGCATCATCAACAAATAGTTGCAATTTGTTCAATCTGGAGTCAGCATATACAAATGCTCTCAAAGAATATTTCCATTTGCAAAAATCAGCATGCGCAAATGTCATTGGGGTACCTGTCATAGGCAGTATGAACAAAAACTAGTTGCTCACTCTGATATGGTGATTTATTTTCTCTTCTTCTATGTCAGCTGCTAATCTCAGGGCAGTCAATGTTATATGGCATTGACCCATCATCCTTTGTGAAGCAATGCACCACAAATGGTCAATCAGTGTCATCAAAATGTGTGAGGGTGGCATATAAAGATAACACATCTTATAACAACATTCAAAATGTTTTCTTTATATTTTTTTTTTTAATGACTTTTGTCTTTCAGTTCTTTTCTTTTCTTTTTGATTTCTTTTTCTTTTCTCTTTTCCAATTCTTTTCTGTTTTCTTGTGATTTCTTTTCTCTTTTTTTTTTCATTTCTTTTCTGTTTTCTATTTCATTTTCTTTTCTGTTTGCATCACAAGTACGAAAGAATGATAAAAATCAATTCAGTAAACATTCTAGCTACTACCAATATTCCTAATAGTAAATCCTAACCAATAGGGCTGCAAGTAATAGTTTAGGTTAGAACAGAATGAATATTGTAGCAGTATCTGTTGTCAATAAGTGGCGAGGAATGGGTACATCAAGGATCTCCTGATTACAACATGATTGTAATTCCAAGGAATGAATATGATTGGGATTGAAAAGATCAAAAGTCTAGAATGTCGTCTCAATACAGTGGAAAGGAAAAATAGAAAGTTAAAGATGGTGTAACAGTGGAGTGAAGAAAATCTTACTATAGAGAGTCAAGGTTGGGATATGAAATCTCTTTTGGAGAATGTTTAAAATCTTGACAGTACTAATATACATCTGGGTCTAAAATAATAATGTACATTGGAAAAATAAATAATCCTGTGGAGAAAGATAGCATAACATGCAATACTAGTTTTGGGTATGAATTATATGCTGTTAACAGATGTCATAGTAGGAACAGTATGATTGATCAAGGTGATAGATATAAAGGAGTTTAGCATAATTGAGATCAAAGAAATATTAGTATGAGGTAAGAAAAAACTACTGGTGTAAAGTGCCTGCATGAAAATGCACTAAGATGCGAAATTACAGAACTCTGGAGCTGCAAGGACAAGAAGTCTGGTGAATGAAGCGTGGAATATGATCAGTTTCAGAAGTAGAGATCAATGTTACAACAGAATTTGTGTGACACATGTGCTAAAGGTGGGGTTGTACATTAACATTCTCAACATTAAGAAAATGTCTGTAACTAAATAATGTCTGTAAACTCGTAACACCGTGTGTTATCAATTGTTTTGTCATTTTTATTTCACAAAACTATAATATTTCTAATGAAAATCCTCCGTGGGCTGGTCTTGATTGTTCTCTGGGCATCAGTATTTTAAGGCTGGGAAAAAAACTTTCTCAGTGAGGCTTTGACATCTTAGTCTGGAATCAAGTCATTTGAACTGTCAAAAACTGAAAATAGGGTACATGGGAAAGTTAGAACATTTGTTAATCAATATATGCACATTTGCGTAGGCCGTGCAAGGGATTGCTTGCACATAACACTTGGGCGTGTTTTCAGAACAGCTTTGCGAGGTCTTTGACTTTTTCCATCGCCTCGAGCATTGCTATTTCTCGACTGGTTAGGCGAGCATCATATTGAACAGCGGTGGTTGCCGTGGGTGATACAACGTTGGCTGAGTGTTGGGGCACTGAGGACATTGACGAATGCGGTGATGGCTTAACATCTTTTGATTGCGGTGATGGTTTCACTGTGATTGGCTTTTGCATGGCATGAACATCTGTTAGTTTTGAGGCAGGTATATTTTTCGCCTTGATTTTTCTTGACTTGGGTCTGTGGTATGTTAACACCGTTTACAGTGGGCGTAATTTGCACACTGTTGTTTTTGACAAGTTGAGCTGAGGCTAATACTTCTCGGCTTGGTTTTGGCACGTGATAGCGTTTCTTCAAAATCTTTCGTCTGATATAGTTGTGCTGTATACGAGGAATCTTGTTGCTAGGGAGTGAGTCATCCGATTCTGTTTTATAGGCGCGTTTGACACTGGAGCTGACTGGTATAAATAATGTGCTATTCGCATCACTGACTTCAATAGAACTGGCTGGGTTTGGCGAATCAATGTCAGTACTATTAGGACCAAGAGTATCCATGTCAGATTCCGTGTTGTTAAGGGAGATGTAACTTGTGGGTCTATAGCGATATTTTGGCTTTCTAATAGGCCTGATGGATACATCTGTGAAATTTCTCTCGTATGGGGTGTTGGTGGTTTGTTTACAAATTTTTTCACCTGGAACAAGAGTGTTAGTGGGTGCTGCTGGAAACTGATTCTCGTGTGGGGTAGTGATCATCTTGTGTTCATACCGTAGAAGTGCGATTCTCATCAATTCTCGAAATTCTTCTCGGCGTGTAGATAAATCAACAGCAAACTTGTTCTCCAGTAATTCACACACCAGCCTTATTGAGAGGACGTTGAAGTCACCATCTCTCAGGATAACGTCTATCTCTGCTTTCAGCTCCTCTGTTGTAGGTTGAACCATTCTGTCTATCTTCTTTGTCTTGCTTTGCTGTATCTTATCAGTTTTCGGCCAGTAATATTTTCTGCCCTCTTCGTCTGTTGCATGATCAAGTTCGTCTGACAAGTAGCCTTCAGTGGTCTCATCAGAGTCTACATTACTGTCCTCGCTACTTGACAATTCAGAATCAGCATCGCTGTCAAACTGGTACCTTTCGTTTATTGCACAAACCTCTTGTCTTGACTTTATCCTAACTGGGAGTAGACTCTTCTTACGAATGTAATCCGTTTGCACTGCAACTTTCTGTGTTGGAGGTTCCATTCTAACAACTGTAGGTTCAGTTCGTTTTTTCAAATTCAATTTTGGTCTCCCTTCTTTGACTTTCAATGGTTGTAGTTTAATTTCGACAATGTCCTTTATTTCAATCTTATAAACTTTTGCAACAAATCCGTCTACTATTCTTATGCAAGGAAAATCGACTGCGTAATTTCTGCAACGCTTTAACTCTGAGTTGAGGTCTCTCAATGCTATTCTCTTCTTTCTGTTCTGTATGGTTGTCGAACACTTCTCCATGTTTAAATAGTTGTTGTTGTAGTTGCTGCTATGTGTCTTCTAGAAGTGGTGTAGCCGTTGTCGCTGTAGGAGAGGTATTCACGGCTGCTAATTTTCCATAAATTGGTCCATCTTTCGTTAATGCTTCTGCTCTTTTATAGAGGACTGGTCATACGGCACCAAATAAGTAATGTGTTAATGGCGTAAAGATTCAAAAGGATGAAGATTTCGTTTGATAACAGCACATTGCACATTGGTTTCTTTTCAGTAGAACATAGGGAAGTTTATTATAGTGTGAATCAATGCTGATTAAGTGAATTAGCCACTCGTTCCTTCAAATATTAGTTAGCGACAAATGCATACGAGCAGTTCCTCAGCGAATTAAACCATTCTCTCGTTTCCTGAGGAGCTTCATGTTTCACTAAACTGTTAGTGTTTCTACCTAGCTATTCAAAGAGTTCATTCTGCATCAAAATACAACTTGCAGCCATTTTACTGAGTGCTACAGGGGGGGGGGGGGAAGCTATCTCTTTGACATGAAAATGTTTTAGGTATCTCAAAGCACTCTACTTACTGCTTTCCTTGTGAGAAATAAATGCACAATGCAAACACTAGAGCTGGGAAGATACTAAGCGGAAAAAATCTCCTTTAGTATATTTTGAAATCCTCAAAATCTGCAGCATAAGAAACATGCGTCTGTCTCTTAGGCTTCTAAATCTGCAACTGACTTGGCCGGGTAACAGCCTTGCTTCGCTTCCCAGCTAACATTTAGGTCAGCGTTGCGTTATCCATTTCCGGCTCACGATTGGATAAAAACTATTCTGCTCTATTTCAAATCATAGCCTGTTTTCACTATAAATTTTACTGTCTACTTCTGAACCAATTTCTATCAACTAATCTATGGTCTGTTTTTGTTATAAATGAAAGTTCCTAAAATGACGCATTCCCTGTCACAGCTGTAAACATGCCAAGACCAGTCCCGTCCTCCACTTCAATGAGGTCTAACAGTGAATCAACTACTTTTTTTGTTTTTGTGTCACAGAATCGCACAACAACTGCCAACATCTGGTTCGTAGAAATATCAGTACTCTCATCAACGATTATAGAAAATTTCTGATTTCTGCAAATGTTTATAACTTCAAGCCGCTCAAATGAGCAATGCCGTACTGCATCACATAGGCAGCTTTGGTGCGCTTCAGTGACATATTTTGAGCAATTGTGCTGTGTGGAAATATCTGCTTGCAACATTCAATCAAATGATCAGCTTGGGAAAACGGAGTATTATGTTCTGCCATGAAAGCCGACAACACTATCTCCGCTTTAGCAATTTTGTCTTGGAGACAGGGCTCTTTTGATTTGATGAAAAACTTGTTAATGTTCAGAGTTGTGCTTTTGGCTTCGAAGTTTTTCATGTGCTTCTGTGTGCTTTTATGTGTCAATAAAGCTGTTTTGTTGGCATTAGTTAATGTACAGGAACAGACCGTACAAATCGAAGAATAGCGGTTACCAGAGTCCGGCTTTATCCAATCCTTCAGTTCGCTGTCTGTTAGCCATTCCGCACAAAAAGCCAACTGATACCATGGCTTTACTTTTTACGCGGTGGCGTGTGTATCGTCATGCTGCTACAACTACCAAGCGTACCTTCATCATCGCTCATTCTATAATCTTATAATAACAAAAAAAAAACCAATATGCTATTTATCTGCTTAAGTCTAATAATGTAAAAAGAAGACTTTATAACACATCGCAAAAATGACCGAGTATTGCAGATGATAGCCATTAGCAGAATAACAGGAAATAGATAATGGTACCTGATAAAGAGAAGATTTGGACACCACTGGTCATCACTGATGAACTCTATATTCTCACTACTGATGAATGGCATTAGTGATGGCATGAATGTTTGTATGTAATCGTCTGCTTGATGAGAGTAAGTGGTCAACTCAAACCTAGACACAGTGTAGGTTAACAGGTTGCATTGTCCGGAACGTGTTGAGGCCCTGGCAAGGGATGTTGACGTTAAGTGTGAGTATGAATGTCAGTAACGCGAATGAAATGAATGGTTCTGTGGAGTTGACAAGTTGGTAACAATGCACTCATACCCTCACGACTGGAAGTCAATGATAGCTGGAACTACTGTAAACGTTTTTAGACTGTTTCCGAAGTTTTTCGTCATTGTGATTGATTCTGGGGAAAAGAGGAGTTTTTCTTAGTAGACCATGATGTTCGATATTTCTCCCAGAATATATATTCTTTACGTCGTGTGCTATTTGCTAGTGTTTTTCTGAACCTAAGGTAAAGAAGGAACATTTTCTAAAACTTTGCCTAGGCCTAACGATATCATAGATGTTACATCATCTTTATATATTTGATGGATCGTATGTAGACGATTCTTGAACTAGCAGCACTGTGAGTGGACATATGTAACATTTCTTATGGGTATGGAAAACCCAAGATATTAGTTGAGCAAATGAACGTAGCTTTCATTTGTAGTGAGGATATCTTTTTAGATGAACGCCGCTCACTGGGACCAGCGCCATTTTGAACCCCACTTTTGGTCTGTTTGAATTGTCAGTCAGAGAACAGATATATCTTATTACCTGATGGCGATACCAAGACCTACATTGTATTGAAGTCCATTCTTTGTTATTTGAGATTGTCAACCTTAAAAAAAAAGACCCTGTTGAAGTTAAAGCCTAAAAGACTTAGCCTGAAAGACGTAGTCAGCAGAGGGTCTGTAAGGGAGCATTGTGATGACCATTATTATTGTTAACTCAAACTGATGCGATTAGTCAGTGGAGATATGAGACGATAGACAATCAGAACTATATATTTGCTACTATCGTTCAATTATATTTACATGCTATGAGATGGCCAAAATGATGTTGCCATCCATTTGTCAAGTATCCAATGATTTACTGTGTCAACCTGTTTCAATGACTGTCAACCGTGCTGTCAGAGTGTGTGTCATACTAGGCCACAGGAAACGGTCTGGCATCAGTAGTTGACTTCTGTGCAATGTCCACTGTGAAGGTTAGCCCTAGAAATCTGGCCTACCACTGATAAAGAGGCTTTTTCTTGAGGATTGCTTTCATACACCCCATTGATATCTCTCGTTTTTTTAGCCATCACATAGATAAGTGCATATTTCACACCGTTGATAAATGTCATTCTTTATGTCTTTCAGGCTAAGTCTTTTAGGCTTTAACTTCAACAGGGTCTTTTTTTTAAGGTTGACAATCTCAAATAACAAAGAGTGGACTTCATACAATGTAGGTCTTGGTATCGCCATCAGGTAATAAGATATATCTGTTCTCTGACTGACAATTCAAACAGACTAACAGTGGGGTTCAAAATAGCGCTGGTCCCAGTGAGCGGCGTTCATCCAAAAAGATCTCCTCACTACAAATGAAAGCTCCGTTCATTTGCTCAACTAATATCTTGGGTTTTTCATCCCATAAGAAATGTTACATATGTCCACTCACAGTGCTGCTAGTACAGGAATCGTCTACATACGATCCATCAAAAATATAAAGATGATGTAACATCTATGATATCATTAGGCTTAGGACAAGTTTTAGAAAATGTTCCTTCTTTACCTTAAGTTCAGAAAAACACTAGCAAATAGCACACGACGTAAAGAATATATATTCTGGGAGAAGTATCGACCATCATGGTCTACTAAGAGAAACTCCTCTTTTCCCCAGAATCAATCACAATGACGAAAAACTTCGGACTCCCTTTTGTCCGACATCCTTCAAGATTCGTCTTCATCACGGAAGCCCCAACGACGACTCCTCGTCTCATTGGGCATGCGCTAATGTTAACCTTTAAACTATATTCAAGTGGGGCGACTACATATTTACTTTCACTCGAAGCAAAAAATGAGTATTCGCCCTTTGACTAGAGTTCTAATCTTAGACCCAAAATATTATTACCAAATATTTCCAAACATAACAAGTATACAAACAAATAAATATCTTCCTATATATATATATATATATATATATATATATATATATATATATATATATATATATATATATATATATATATATATATATATATTCATTGCCACCAGTAATCTGTTGGTAACAGTACGTATACCTTGTAGCGGTATGGCAGTGTTGCCGTCATTTTGGACGGTGGAAAAAACTCCAACCTAATGTATGTTTGGTTTAATGTGATCAAAGAGAGATAAATGTTTATTATCTTTCTGTGACAGGTTTGACTGGTGATTATCTTCTCCTGTCTTATGTTGTCCTGTCTCAGGCAATGTCTTATAGTTGACATGTCTTAGGTCTATTTAAAGGATCATATACGGAGTATCTTTATCACCCGTTTGGTCGGAAACGCCTTGTCTGGGTTTGCCTCGATCTGGTCCATGCTCTTTGGGCATGCGCGGGTCTTGGCGGCAAAAGCTGGGAGACTGATTCAGAGAGAGTGTACCTGAGGCTTAGAACGGATGTACCGATCCGTAGATTTCTCTCTGCCAAGTTTTCGATAGGGATTGGAAATTCTGGGAATGACTGTTTTGGCATTCTTCCGTCCCTGAGTGTTTATTTATGCCAGTATTGGTTGTGTTGTGTTACCTTAGAGTGTAAGGATTCTTTAAGAAGGTAACTGAAACATTATTCGATCTTTTCGTCTCGTTTAGATCTTACAGGTACATTTATCGCTGATGGCGACATAGTGAGCGAAGCTCACAAGGAGTTATTATACTGTACCCCAGTATTGCTTCATATTCGTAAGACTAGGTCTAAGTTGACCTGTTACACACATAAGCCTAGGAATCATCTTTATGGATCCGCTATGCAGGTGGAATATGGTTTGGCAGAAAATATATTTAATCTCGGAAACTTGTGTAAACTGAGAGTAACTTGATTACCGAGGCCCGCGACCTGCAGCCTGATTTCGTTGTCATCATATTGGTCCGTGTTTACGGCCAATATTCTTCACCAGAATGAAGTATCAGGCATGTGAGGCCAGTCTGAAGTCTTTTGCTAATTGTAGGACAATGGCATTGACTTCGTTTAAATAACTGATATCGCCCGTACTACGCAATATATTTGCTAGGGCTTACCTGACGGGGCTCAGTCAGGGATTAGAGCTATTGCATAAACAGTAAACATTGGTCAAGACATTGTTACATGTCTGGGATCTGTGATGCCTGAAGCTGACCTTTGTAACTACACACATTATGTACTCGATCTTATACTATTGACTGTTTCGTCCATCATCATCGTATTATTGTATGTCATGAATAAATATTGTAAACGTCAGCAGCATTCCCTACTTCACTGACTTCTACTTGTGGTTGTATGAGTTAATGTGAAGACGTCCAAGAGCCTATACGGCCTTCGTGTTATCAGCACTGTTAATTACTCACTTACACAATCAACCACATTGTAATACAAGTACTATACGTCTGAATCTACAGGAATACTGACATTATGTATGTGTCTACTATACCCTGGCGGGACCTCACGCTAGTGACCTAAATTCTCGCTACAACTTGGTACTGTCCAGGACAACACGACACGCTCAACGTACTAACATTCATAACATATCAAAACAGTACGTTACATCTGGGCATTTACACTGAACAACCTTTTACATCTCCAGTCAAACAGACTTTTACAGGCAGCTTGCGTACCCTGACAATCCCCACAGCTATGCCAGTAGGAGTTTTACTCCTGGTAGGATCAACCAAGCTGGACTGGTCTGTGTGGGTAGGGGTCAGACAAAAGCTGGTACCCTGGTCCTTCAGGTTGGGGGTTTTAGCATAGAGCTGACACCCCTGTCTATGTAAAAAAAACAATGAAGTTACGAAAACAACAATAAATGAACAAACTTTGCTGCGGGATGGACATTCGGAGTCTGTGGCTCGTATAACTGTCAGTGGTGAAAGCCGAAAGGAAGCCACTGACATGAAAACGGATGTCCTGACCGCAAAACAGGATACAAGAATAGGATTTCGGAATGTCAGGACAATGAACGAGACAGGTAAACTAAGACAGGTCATGGCAGAAATGAGAAACTATAGGTTACACATTCTAGGGATAAGCGAGAGCAGATGAACAGGGGCAGGAAAAGTTAAAACAGCAACAGGAGAAACAGTACTTTACTCTGGAAGAGAGGATGGACAGCACAATGAAGGCGTAGCCATTATTCTACAGAAAGGAATAGAAAGGACATTACTGGAATGGAAACCCATCAACAACAGACTGATAAGATTAAGATTGAGAGGGAGAATCACCAACACTACAATAATACAATGCTACGCACCAACGAATGATAGCGATGAGGAGGTGTCGTAAATTTATTTTGAGAGAAAGAGTCTTAGAAAATAGTAGTCCGGTTTAGAGTGTAGAATGATGGTGAAAAGCTCAGTGATAGAAATGTAGAGAGTAAATAGTTGCTTCACAGGGTGCTGGAGGAGAGTAAAGACAGACTTATTTACGACATATCGTTTCTCTCAATCTACTCTTCAGGCTCTACTGATCAAACAATTATTTGCCAGTTTCCAGACACACACCTGCTCTCACACCGATTTGGTGCTTCAAACACACAGACGACGTGGATACAACTATCTTAAACAAATAGGGGAAATTTTATGGGCTTTAGGTAGTCAAACACAGTAACGATTAAGTTTATGTTGTTTATTAAAGTTAAAAAAGACAATCACTAAAATATTCATTTGTTTACAGCAAGAATTATCAAAATTACATAAAAATGCAAATAACAAGGTAGGGAGGGGGTGAAGAAGATTGGTATCGACTAAGCCCGTCCCGTTTATTAGACAAAGATAAACCCAGTCCAAAGATAGATAGTTATCAGGAACTTAGGTAAGTAAACCTAACAGTGAAGTTAATTACTCTGAAAGAGATGTTTCAAAATTAGGTATGGGTGGTAGAAAGAATCCTGTTCTTCCCAATTGTTCTTCCCTTTACTAAGCAAAAGAAAAAGAGGAGGGTTTAAAACAGAGTTTATCAAAAACTATCCAACTTAAAGGAACAATGCCGGGGATACAGAAAATGTATTACCCGGTAAGCAAGTTAACAAATGGGTTACAAAAAAAGATTAAATTTCCTGTCATTCATACACGCGCTAGTAAAGGCCTTCACTCATCTTGCTCTCACTTACCGACTGTGAAAAAATCTGGCACTCCATAGAATAACACAACAGCAGTTACACCTCAAACTAAATGTGTGAGTGTTAGTTCAATTTCCAGCCCCAGATTAGCGGGTAGGCGGTCAGCACATAAAAGGATCCCGTAATCGCTGAAAAATGAATCTGTATTTGTGTCTCTTTTCTTAATAACAATTTCTATGGGAGGGCTCGGTCTCTGATACCGGGGTGAGGATGGTGTGGTCTATTTGACTTTGCCGCTGATAATAAAATTCTTACGCGTGCTGATACAATTTATCCGTGAGGTATGGTTTAAGTCCAGGGAGAAAACTAGTCACATCACTGTTCGGTAAATATGTATTCTCTCTCTGTGTCAGTAAACTAACAAAAGCTCGGGCCAGTGTTCTTCTTCCCGTTACATCTTAGTTTGCTTGATGGTGTGTTAAATTTGTCTTTGGGTGTTCTTTCTTTGCTATAAGTTAGATAGCGGAATTCCAAACATAGAATCGCCTCAAAGATTAAAAATTTACACAGTCTCAACAAGTTCTGAGTCAGGGAGACTCTACACACTGTTTATGCTTTGCTTTGCTTAGATTGATTTGCTTTATTGCTTTCTTAATGCTGGGATCGCACAGGTTACGATCACTCTGTATGAAAGAAAAAAAGACATGTAATATACCGAAAACAAATAACCTTCTAAAGCGCGATGAATTTCCCGTTAAGACTATTTTATATACGCTCGCGTATTTAATTATGTATTTAATAAACACTGCGCGAGTTTTAGTGGTTAGAACACACATCTATAAATATAGGACTTAACTAAATTTATTAATTATAAATTCCTTCGCGACTTTAAAAGTTAATTAAAGCTTTTAACATCTATTATCTTTTGGAAATAATATAGCAGGTATATCATTACATTTACAACTGGAACTATTGAGATGGTTTAATTTAATAGATTTAAATTAACACAAAATCCAGTGAAATAGAATGAATGAACTAGACCACTGATCACTTTACACAATATATATATTTTACCGCTTTGCACAGAAATAGAATTCACTGCAAATGTGTATAAAAATCCATAAGATAATCTAGCAGGATTTCAAATATAGCTAGTGCTTCTGTTAAGTTCTGGCCAGCGAGTGATAAAGTGTATTTCTACGTGGTCTGTATTTATCTAGAATGAAATGAAAGATGAGTGGGACATGAGAAACTTGACACCTTTTTAGATCTCAGAAGACTTTTGGGGATCTGACCGCCAGACTAAAAGGAGAAGCCGCCCCTGGCCTCTCGTATCTTCGCTCGCTGCTTGCGTCGGCTTTCCCCGTTCGCTCCCACTGCGATCGGTTCCGTGTTTAACACCGAGATGCGAAATCGTTTCAGGGACCACTGCTGTCTTTGATCGTGGCGCTAGCTTTCCTGAGATCCCCCCAGTCCGTGTCTTTGATCGTGTTCGCTGCTATCTGTTTGATGCTGGCGCCGCCCTCTCTGGGCCAAGTTAATGAAATTACTGCATATGATTGCTCAAGAGATGTCCATGGGCGTGATTTAGCCTCTCCTTAAATCAATGCGATGACCAGAATGGACGGTAGATAAGCTGTCCACATATTAATCAGCAAGCGTGTTGCCAATCTGCGTGGAAAGGTTGCATAGCTAATGAGTCCAGGTGAAAAGAAAAATCCCGTTTGACGAAAAGTTACAATATTTCGGGGGCACTGATGTTATCCAAGGGGTCGTTACGAAGAGTCATATCATAGCATTCAGGGTCGGCTGCGTTCGTCTGTCACAGGAGGTCAAGGATGAATTCTATCAACAACTGCAGAAAGAAATGGAAGACACACCTAGATATGATCTTGTTATAGTAATGGGAGACATCAATGCGAAAGTTGGTACACACAATACATATAATGAAAGAACAATGGGAAAATGCGGCAGCGGAACAGCAAACGAAAATGGGGATAAACTAATAAGTTTCTGTAGCATTAACAACCTGGTCATTGGAGGAACACTTTTCCCACATAAAGAAATTCACAAATTAACATGGGAATCACCAAATGGTCGGGACAGAAACCAGATAGACCACATCATGGTTAACGGTAGATGGAGACATGCATTACACGATGTGAAGGTAAGAAGAGGTGCAGATGTGGGAAGTGATCACCATTTAGTAGTAGCAAAACTGAAAGTGAAACTAAGAAGGGCTGGACCAACTGTTACTACACAGAAAAGGCTTGACATCAGAAAATTGAAGGACTCCCTTACCAGAAAAGCTTTTGCGGCCGACATAAAGAACGGATATCAATTTGCCAATAGTCAGGAAAAGACATTGACTGATGATATAGACCAGCATTTCAACACCATTTCAACAATATACAAGGAAAGCAGCAAATCACGCTTGGGATTCCAGGAAAGGAAGAAGCAAGACTGGATAACACCAGAAACATTAAACACGATAACGATGAGAAAAGAAATGTAAAGAAAGAAAACAGAAGCGAAGTCCCCCAGGTTAAAGCAACTATATAGTGAACAGTACAGTCAGCTGGACAAGGAAGTTAAACGCCAAACCCGAGCCAAAAAAAGGAATTTCCTAGACGATCTTGCAAGACAGGCAGAGGAGGCAGCACTGAGAAATGAACAAAGCACAGTATACAAAATAACTAAATTCATCAGCGGAAAACGAGGTGCAAACAATATTGCATTAGTAAGAGATAAGCAAGGTAATCTCATCACGACAGCAGAGGGACAGGAAACAAGATGGGCAGAGCACTTCAGAGAAACTCTGAACAAGGAACCACCAGAGACACAATTGAATGTTCCTGAAGCAGAAAACGATCTAGATGTAAATACAGACATTCCACAAAAAGAAGAAATCATCACAGCAATCAAAGGGTTAAAGAACGGCAAAGCTCCGGGCCATGATAACTTAAATGCAGAGCTATTTAAGACAGACCCTGAGCTAGCAGCAGAACTATTAGAACCACTATTTGCACAAGTCTGGAAAACGGGGACAACACCATCAGAGTGGAACAAAGGAATAATTGTCAAATTGTCCAAGAAGGGAGATCGTGCAGACTGCAATAAATGGAGAGGAATCACTCTTCTCTCAGTTCCCAGCAAAATATTAGGTAGGATAATTATACAGAGAATTTCAAAGGCAGTAGACCACAAACTGAGGAAAGAACAAGCAGGATTTAGAAAGAACAGAAGAAGTGTAGATCATATATTCACTCTCAGGAACATTATAGAGCAGTGCTCAGAATGGCAAAGACAGCTATACATTAACTTCGTTGATTTTGAAAAGGCTTTTGACAGCATACATAGGGACAGTTTATGGAAAATACTGAGGGCTTATGGAATTCCAAGCTGCATAGTGTCAATCATAAAAAGCCTCTATGCCAACTTTACGTGTAGTGTTGGGCAGAGCAACCTAACCTTTGAGGTGAAGACAGGAGTACGACAGGGATGCCCCTTATCAACCACTCTATTTTTAACAGTCATAGACTGGGTGATGCGCCAGACAACAGAGGGCAGTCCAAGAAGAATAAGATAGACTACATTTTCTACATTGGAAGATCTGGAATATGCAGATGACATTGCACTACTAGCACATTCACATCAACACATCCAGGAAAAAACGGATAGACTTAATAAGTTTAGCCAGCAGGTGGGCTTAAACATCAATTTAAAGAAGTCTGAGGTCATGACGCTCAGTGTGAGCAATCCTGAGCCCATATCAGTAAGGAATCAGCAACTGGAACAGACAGATACCTTCACATACCTAGGAAGCATAGTAACACCAGACGGTGGGGCAGGCAAAGACATCAACATCAGAATGAATGAGGCTAGAACAGCCTTCTTTAGCCTAAACAACATCTGGAAGTCCTCCCAGTACAGCACAAGCACAAAATTAAGATTATATCAGAGCTGTGTGCTTTCTGTGCTTCTCTATGGTGCGGAATGCTGGAGAGCTACAGAGAAGGAAATGTCGAAATTGTCCTCTTTTCACACAACATGCCTAAGAAAAATTCACCGAATCTTTTGGTCGAATACCATCACTAACCAAGATATGCTTACTCGCAGCAAGCAAGAGGACATGCACACCATCATAGCTGGCAGACGCTGGAGCTGGGTTGGCCATGTCCTCAGGCGAGACCTCGATGCCATCACAGGAACAGCTATGCTTTAAACCCCTGAAGGAAAGCGAAAGAGAGGCCGACCAAAAACAACCTGGCGGAGGACTGTGGAGGCGGAGATGCAAAGAATGAACCAGAGTTGGGGCACTGTACGAAGGATGGCCACCGACCGAGCAAAGTGGAATCAGTTTGTTGTTGCCCTACAAGATGCCACTAGGCGTGATGGCCACTGACTGCTTTGACGGTCGGCGGCTAAGGATCAAATAAAAAAAGAAGGAAATAGATAGCTGATGTAAACGAGTAAAAAAAACAACGTAATTGATGTGGTTAAAAACAAGAATTAAATTTAAGTGGAATAAAAAATATATAGCACATAATTTTTTACATTTAATTATAATATAAATATAATGTATAATGTTCAGTGCACAGAATATACATACATTGTAAATGCCAATTGTCAAATATACCCAGATTTATGCAGATTTTGAAAAAAAATTACCCAGATACCAAGACGGAAGCCCAAAAACCCAGATCTAGTAAGAAATACCCAGCTGTGGCATAACTGCTGGTAACGTTTGTTCGCGCCAATCATGTTTTGGCAGGTCGAGCGCTGGGATGGTGGTGTGTGACCAAACGACAATAAATTCTAATTAAAAATGGAAAATAATGATGTATGGCGATGCTGTGTGATGATAAAGTTAAAGAAGAGTGACCCGCACTTTACGACATGTGTAACAAAATCTTAGACATTTAGTTACAAGCTGGTTATTGAAGATACTGATTTTACAAGAAATTTCACTTAAATTTTCTTTTTTTTTAAATAATGGTGAAAAAAACTATTACAATTTAAAAATGTAAGGAAGAGTGATACATGTTTAATGGTAGAATGTCAAATGTCACATTCAATAGTCTTTGCTATACTGACTTTCTTCTGAATGAGTCAGAGCTGCCAAGTGCATGCAAAATGTGTATATGATCATTAAAAAAAAAATTATAACTTATATCTATAATCTATCTATACATCTGCTTTATGCACTACACTAAAGCATTTGAGATATAGAAAATACATGAGAAAATTGTGAAAATGCAAGAATGCATCAACATTGATTGTAAGGACCTGAGAGTTATCAACATGTATTAGCAAAAAAAAAAAAAACATCAACTATGACAATTAACAGCCATAAAGGAACAGATTTAGCAGATTAATAAAGGGTGTTATACATGTTTGATGATAGTATGTCTGTGATTGTATTTTAAACAGTTTGTGCCATATTGATTTTTTTCAGTGATTCAGAGATTTTCAAATGCATACTAAATGTGTGTAAGATCATGTTTGAAAAATGTAACTTTTCCCATTTGATAGCTAGAATGTAAGTTTCATATAATAGAAAATTTAAAAATGGCAATTTTTCAATAAATCAATCAATACCCATTAGGTCCCCAAGGAGTGTAAGCCTTCAACAAACACATGCCAAGTCTTCCTGTCACGTGCCATCCGCTCAAGTTCTTTCCATGTTTTCATCATCATTTTCACCTCTGTACCCATCTCTCTTCTCCATGTGTTTTTTGGTCTACCTCTGCCTCTCTTTCTCTGTGGATTCCAGAACAAGGACTGCCTTGTAATGCTATCAACAGGTTTCCTCAATGTGTGTCCTATCTATCGCCAGCATCTTCTTCTCAACTCTTGTTCTACTGGCACTTGTCTGGTTCTTGTCATTAGTTCCACATATTTGTGACTTTGTCGTATCATTTCAGTCCTTCTATTCTATGCAAGCACTCATTTGTGAAAGTCTGTAGCTTTTTGGTTGTTGTTTCTGTTGTTCTCCATGTTTCAGAGCCATACAATAGGACTGACGACATTTGAGTTGAAGATTCTTATTTTCGTGTTGGACGTAATTACTCTTGTTCTCCATATGTTTCCCAATGCAGTGAAAACTCTTCTTGTTTTTGTATTTTATTAATTCCTGTATTTGAATTAAAACGATGGTGACTTTTGATAGAAAACAGAGTCCAAATAACCTCAGCTCTGAGAGTTTCTTCCTTGGTGTTACGGCACGTTTCATGATGTCGTCTGCTACAGGTTTGAGTACTTTAAAGTTACACGTTAATGTATTAGGATGCTATAAATATAAGATGTTTCGCGCTTCACGATATTTTATTGAACGCGAATTTGCATAGTTGTCTAGGATTAGGATGACGTGGTACGTTGGTATAGTACCACATGACAACGTTCTATTTTCACCCTTGAAAGTCTGAACTTCATGCAAGTCAGACGTGTTATACTTCGCTCCCTCTACTGTGTGTTTTCTGGACGTTTGTGTGTTAATTTAGGCTAACAGTGACTTTTATTTTTTTCCATATTTGGTTGTTTAACCAAGAAGATAGTATATCAAAAGATGGCAGTGCCAACTGTTCCAATTTTGCACGTTAACATGGAAGAGGACTTTGAGGGTGGAGCTTTTCACAAACCAGGTACTTTGATTATTACCGTTTCAGGCCCGCAGGCCAATAGAGCGTCGTATTCTCTGATAGCGAGCATACTCGCAGGGCCCGCAGGTGTGGGCACAAGTGGGATTGCCACTCTATATCGTTTTGCAGAACCATTCAAATGGTATGCTACATTGATAGCAGCGGCCCAACTTAAATACTACCAGGGCCTTCATGGAATGAGGTTGGAGTGGACCAATCCACAAATGTCGGTGTACATTGAACACCAAGACCAAGAAAAAAATTAATGGATCCTCCACTGGATACCGCCAACCATGAAGGCAGAGGCGGTGCAGCGAGTGGTGGCTGCGGTCTCTGGAGACAAGGATGCAGAAGTAACAAGGATAAAAACGGCCTTTGATAATGGAATTTCATGTACAAACCCTCAACACGCTAGGTCCCCCATTCCATACATTTTAAAATAGCGGGGCCGGAAGAAAAAATACAGCGTATGTGGGTGTCGCTGCCAGGCAGGAAAATCCAATGTGCCATTTGCGGGCTTGACACGCACTGGGTCAGTCAGTGCCCGAGGAAGCGAGCGGCCCCTCCCCCCCAGGTCAAACAAGTGAGAGCTGAAGATGTAGTTGCAGACAAAACACCGACAGAACAAAGTCAAGCAAGTGAGCTCCCCGCCCCAGTGAGTCTCCGGACCAGTGTAGACGAGGACGGTTATACAACCGTCTCACACGACAAGCGTACGGCAAAAAAGAAAATACTAATGATTCAGGCAGCAGATAGGCCTACCAAGCCAAAGGAGAGTAGGAGATACCAACCTGAAAGGGTGTCTTAGACAAAGCGCTCACCCCAAGATGTGCCACTATCGCCAAGTGCGTCCTCTGCGGGGTCCTCCTCTAGGTGGGTGTCAACACCGACATTCGACGAGCTGGAGCTGACTGTGTCCAGAAGCGGAACGCCTACATACCCCGGTAGGTCTGGGATTTTCAAGCCAGACCAGACCCCAGAAGTAGCAGTGATGGCAGAAGATAAGCTGTATCCCCTATGGGCGGCCGAGACCGAAGAAGAGACCCTGGATTCGATGATGACGCAGGCAAGTCTATTCATAGATCACCAGGAGTTCGACCCTGTGAGCGAATGATCTCCTTACAAGTTCTTTCTCCGTGCTCTGAGGCCCAGTGCAGACGGCCATGTTCCGGTTTCAGCTATAAGAGAATGAGAAGTCCCTCTTCTTGTGCACTTACCATGGGAACGAACAGAGAGCCGCGGGTGTATGGGAAAATGAATAGCCTCCTTTTGTTTCACAGAAAAGGACTTGCTTACAGTGGTGTAATTTTTTTTAAGTAAAATGTGTCAACACCTATAGTTTAGAAGTGTTTTTGCACTGTGTTTTAAGAGTTTGTTTTAATGTAAATAATTGCCTATTCGTTATTACACACACACACACTGCATACATGCATACACCAGTATACCCTTAACATGCGTACTAATTTAATTAAGTGGCCAACTCTCCCCCCCCCCACGTTAGGGCGGGATTGCCTGATGGCATGGGTTTGCCTGTGCTTAGTCTAAACCTGTGTGGAACGACAAGTGGCCAACCCTCAGCCACCACTTTGTTGAGTAGATTAGTTGCGGCAAGTGGCCAGCTCTCAGCCACCACTTTGTCGAGTAGATTAGTTGCGGCAAGTGGCCAACCTACCACTTTGTCGAGCAGATCCGTTGCGACAAATGGCCAAACTTCAGCTACCATTGTGTCAAGCAGTCTAGTTATAATATCTCTCAATATCAATGGTTTGAGAAATAAACTAGAGCACGTCTTCCAACTGATACAAGAAAATTAACCGGATTTCTTATTTTTACAACAAACTGATATTACCTCTGATTTTCATGCCGAACAGTTGGTACCTAAATTAAGACTTAAACATGGCTGGTTCAGCTTAGGCACCAGCCATGCGGGAGTGGCTATTCTGCAGATTAGCGAGGATTGGGAAGCAGTACACAACACTCATTAACATATAAACACCAGTGCAAAAAAACTGACCGACCTAGTTTTTACAACGGTTTACTCGACATTCTAACGAGACATTACAAAAGAACTGAAATGGTGTTAGGTGGAGACATTAATTGTGTCTTATCCAATTTAGATTTTTCTAAAAGCTCCTTGGAAGCGCGAGGTTGGACCAATGAACAATCTTCACAAATACAAACTATGTTAGACGAACACGACCTCTTGGACGTCTACAGAACAAAAGAACCTCATAAACAAGCCTTTACATATCAGAACAAGACAAACCCATACTTTAGACGGGCCTTGAGACTGGACAGAATTTAGGCATCTGGTCATTACAAAATACACAAATCATACCATATAAAAATACCTTTATATTTGCAGACCACCAGGCAGTTTACACATCTTAAAGCATAGAACACACACACACAAGTAAAGAGATCCGCGCATTGGAAATTTAATAATAATCTACTTAAAAATACTTTCTACACAGAACAAATATCTCACCTAATTCAGGGGTACATGCAAGATATTCCCACTAACAACATCGCGGAATACTGGGACATGTAAAAAAAATGCATTTATACACAGGAAATTTAAAAAAGAAGAGAGAATATTAGAAGAAGCAATCATTTTAACCAAAAGTTTAGACAACACAATTCCACACATTCATATTTTACAGCAACAGTTAGAGCAGTACAAACAGTACACCTACCACGGGGCACTACTCATGGCAAAATCAAATACTATAACACAAGAAATACCCAGTAGACAATACTTAGGGATAGAACAGAATGTACAATGCAGTAGACAGATACATGAAATCGTAGACATGAATGGACAACAGCATACAGAAAATACTAGCATAAGCCACGCCTTTTTTGAGTATTATAAAAAAGTATACACCAAAGAGGAAACCAACATAAATACACAAGAAAAATTTTTACACTACGCAAAGCGTTTAAGCGAGGAGGAGAGCAATAAATTAGATCAAACTTTAACTTTAGACAACTTAAAAGAAGCTATAAGTACTTTTCAAAACGGTAAAATGCCCGGACCGGATGGGCTCACTATGGAATTTTATAAGTTTTTCTTCCCCATATTAGGGACCCTTTTAATTGTAATGTTTGAGGAAGCCTTCAAGAAAGGAGAGCTTCCAAACAGTTTAAACGAATCCTTCATCACTTTAATACCCGAAGATAATGCCGCCAAAAAGTCAATCCAAAATTACAGACCCATTTCCCTTTTAAATACTGATTATAAAATTTTGGTCAAAGCTCTCACTCTCAAGCTTAAACCGCTCTTGCAAAACATGATACACGAGGATCAGCAATGCAGTGTACACGGTAGGAATATCTGTAGACACACGCATTTTATAAGAGACTTGATCACATACACACACGATAGGCAGTGTCAAAGTGCTATATTATCTTTAGACCAGGAAAAGGCATTTGATAGAGTATCACATTCCTTTTTACACACAAGTCTTAAAGCAAACAACATAGGAGATTACTTTAGAACATGGGTTAAAATCCTATATAAAAAACCTGAAAGTAAGATATTAGTTAACCATAGTTTAACCGAACCCTTTAAACTGTCTAGGTCTGTTAGGCAAGGGTGTCCCTTGTCACCCTTATTATATGTAATCACATTAGAACCAGTTTTGGAAAGAATAAGACAAGACACAAAGATTACGGGAATCTTTGTTCCAAGTAAAGGCAAGAATAAGTTATTAGCTTATAAATAAATCAGATTTTCCTTCTCAACTAGCACAAGTTAAAAATATCAAAATTTACGGAATAAATTACTCCTTTAACCATAAGACCCCAATGCTGAAAGAGGGGCAAAATTGTTAGGGGAAATTCAAAGGATGCTAGAAAGTTATAAATATAAAATGACCAATATTTTTGGAAGGAGTGTTATAGTAAATTGTTTTATTATTCCGAAGAAAATATATATAGCAAATATACAGATTGTACCTAAAGGGATTGTAACAGAAATAAATAAGCTAATTAGGGCCTTCCTTTTTAACTCTTTAAGTCCCAATCGACTTTATATATCCTCAGGGGTTAGACGCGCTTGGCCCAATCAACTTTATAAAGCGTTTAGTATATGTGCCTCTGTTTGAGACTGTTTCTAATTATAACTACCCACAAACCACCCAACACGTCATTTCCGACTGCAAGTACATTCTTTTAAATACCGCATGTGTTTAAGAGTGAACGTGTTTCTGTTTTGAGATATTTATTTAAAAATGCACCGGGGTGGCCATTTTTGCTTGGGCCAAACCAACTTTTTTGCTTGGGACTGAAAGAGTTAAGAACACAATAGCTAGTATTAAACAACAAACACTAATACAACCAAAAAGCAAAGGGGGAATAGCCCTGCAGGATATCAATACTAAAATTAAAGCCTTAAGAATCAAATACATAGGGGAAATCATTAAATACCCAGAACTGTACACAATAGCGCATTATTATATGGGGATTAGACTAACTAGTTTATGTAAACTCGACAATAATAAACCTCTTTTTTTTGGTACCCCACCACCCTTTTACAGAATATGTATACAAAATTTAGAAAAGAATGAACACCTAATAAAACAAGACACAAAACTCATATACACACTTTTAGTTAAAGCACAAGAACCACTTTTGAGTACACGCATAAAAAGAGGTTATAACTTGTTTGTAACCGACTACACTCAGAATTTCACAAACATTCACGCAATGAACGTTAAGCCACAAGCAAAAGAAGTCACATTCAGACTGCTGTACAATTTAACGCCCATTGTGGACAAGCAATCATCAATAAAAGCAGGGAAAACATCACCTAAATGTAAGTTATGCAGCAACAACATAATAGAAACAGAATACCACCTGTTTTACACATGTAAAACAGTGGTCCCTACATTAAATAAATTAAAAAGATTAATAACCCCCAAAACACAGCAAACACTCAACATGTACCAAGCTGTTATGCTTAATACACTACCTACGACACCTAGACAGACAGAACTCAAACTGCTAACCCTATTAGCAGAATTCAGACACTTAGTTTGGACTTGTAGGAACAGGGCAGTACATGACGGTAGACAATATGACAATACAATATTTTCACAAATATACGAACACACAACACAAGATATAGCAGGACAAATTTGAAAACTTGTCATTATTTCAGTGTAAATGCAATCCTGTTTTCAATTGATACACTTCTATATGACACAATGTAAAATAATATGTATTCCACCATGCAAGGTGAATTTTGACTTTACCATTTATGTATAATGTAAATTTTTGACATCCTTTGTGCATGCGTGCACGTATGTGTGTGTGTGTGTGTGTGTGTGTGGGTGTGTGTGTGAGTGTGTGTCTGTGTGGCTGCATATACATTTCCAAAAATCATTTCACGCTAGACATCATTGCCATTTGTCATTAATCACTAGTTACCATCCGTTGCATTAATCTTTACTGCCCCTATTGGCACCTTGCATATCATTTGCGATTATTTTTTTAGCCTTTATTGCAAAGCATATGTAATGTTTGTGTTTGATTGATACTAATGTTGTATACAATCAGAACCCAATAAAGGTTTTTGTTAAAAAAAAAAAAAAGTTATACTTCGCTCCCAGTATTGTTATTAATCGTGCAGTTATTCTTATTGAAGAAAGGCCAGGGTCAGCCTTATTATTATCAGGTGCAATGGAAGAGCATCTTTGTTCAATATATAATGTTTTCCTGGAGCGGAATGATCAGGGAGTATTTCAGTGATCGACATTGATCCTTTCGTCAATCGTGTGGGTATCACTATCGAATGTCTGCACGTCGGCACTGCGTATATACAGCCCGCATTGTTGTTCGACAGTTATAAATTAGTCTACGAGACAATACTTGACTGCACGAGTATAAAATATAATGTACGCTGCAATAAAATGATGACTTTTGTATATGTAAATAACTGTGAATATATGTGGACTCTTAACCATTTGGAGTTATCAACTTACTATAATTGAATTGGTCAGTTTACCCAGCATCCGCAACTTTCATCTATAAGCACGATCGCTCAATGAAGAGTAATTTCATTAAGAAGGAAAATACAGGCAGAAATTTGATATGAAGTCAATTTCACACTCCAATAAGGAGAACAGCCTGTAACAGCCGTTAAACATCAAACACACCACGCAACAACTGGTGGCCAGTGTGGGGACCGAAAAAAAAATTTCTTCATAGACACAACAAAATTTTAGTCATGAATGAAACTTTCAATCTTCATTAATCTACGGATATTTCCGGTGTTTGAATACTATTAACAAGACCTGCTAACACTGAGCATGCGTACTATAAATCAGGATGACGTCAGTACCTTGCCAAATGATCATGACTTGGCCGTTACAAACTTCAGGCGAATTCAATTTCCAAAGGCGTCAAAATCTTCAAATAATCAAGAGAAACAATTGTCAATGCCTGCCACGTTCATTCAATACATCTATGCTTCGATGTAGGTGCACGCCAGCACTGTACGAATAATTGCAATTGATCACAGAAGATAAGTACATATTTAGGCCCTGAGGCAATTTTAGTCCATTGCTTTTTTGCGGGCATGCCTTTCCAACTTATTATTTATATGTTACATGTTCCTAATATGTATATGTATTGTTATTGTGCACATAAGTGGGAGGTTGGCAAGGAAGTTTCAGATCGACTAATACATCTTCTGACAGTCAGTGGATTTGGAACCATTCTGTAGGGCTCGATTGACTAAATTCGATTCGTGAAAGATCCTTTGACATTGGTTCAGGGCATACTCTGTTCACGTCGAACTCAGTCAACATTTTCTTTTAGTTGTAAAGTTACGTACATCCACGTAGTATTTTGATGTCCTAAGTTTTCTTTTTACTCAGTTTTGTCATTCGTTTGTAAGCTATATTGTCAAGTCTAAACCTAACTATCTTTTATTTCTAGTAATAACATGTTTCGTCAGTTATGAGTCCATATTTTGTGTCATTTTTTTAAAATTTCAGTGGTCTGACTGATACAAACGTGTTTGTTGTAGTGTAATGTCAATGGGCCACCACTGATAGGGTCTAATAATGATAGAGTCTAAAGTGACCTATATATAAATATAGTATAATATACGCCCACACAGAGCTATTCCTAAATATGTGTTACTACTGTCACGTCTGGAATATTGAGTGCGTGTGTTGGTTTAGTCGTTTACGCCAAAGGTACGTACACAAGAGTCATGGATGGTTGTAAACGACTGGTGACATTTAATACTGCTTTATTCACGTCACAACACATTGATATAAAACGCACATAATCAGGATACAGTTCACAGCATAACACGAAATATATCTTAACACTATAAGGACTGCACACTCGGCAGTTACAATGAGATCAGCGCTATAATAATATAGTGAATCCTACTAGCAATTTCTCACAAGACTGCACACCCGGCAGTTTGCAAAAATCTCGCCTTCACTCATCTCAGCGCAATCTCTTTCTCAACAACTATCCCCTCACAGGAAACCATGGCCTATATATATATATATATATATATATATATATATATATATATATATATATATATATATATATATATATATATATATATATATATATATATATATATATTCATCAGCGCTATAAAGTATCATCAATAACGATCCTCTCACAGGAGATCATGGCCTTTATATAATTCATCAACAACTATCCTCACACAGGAAATAATGGCCTATATATATATATTCATCAGCGCTTTAAAGTATCATCAATAACGATCCTCTCACAGGAGATCATGGCCTTTATATAATTCATCAACAACTATCCTCTCACAGGAAATAATGGCCTATATATATATTCATCAGCGCTTTAAAGTATCATCAATAACGATCCTCTCACAGGAGATCATGGCCTTTATATAATTCATCAACAACTATCCTCACCCAGGAAATCAATGGCCTTTAAGTAATTCACTCACAGGAAAACAATGGCCTTTAAGGACTGCACACTGCAGTTATCAAAATGGCCTACACAAAATCTTGGCCTCATAAACATTTTCACAATAATCCATACTGCAGTTTTATACCACGCTGTACCCACAGCGAAAAATCCGTCGACATTTTAACTTCAGCACTGCGCAGGCATTTCACCCTTCCCAAAAACACGGTCTGACCAACTCGGTCGAACGCCCGGAACACACTCTCCAGATAACACACTCGTTCCGCTCAAAAGCCGTCACGAGACTTTTTTTCTGTTCAACACTACTCATACAATCAATCATCTGCGGGCTAGCCGCGAGCTATTTTCACCCAGCTCAAAACAATACAGAATAAATATATATCTCACAACTTGAGATGATCAGCGTTTTTCCACGCTATCTTAATCTATCTCTCGAAACTACCACGAGATATTTTCAGAACAATTCAATAGCCAACAAGCAAACAAGTGCTCCAACACAAAATCTAACTTGTCTACTAACATTCTCAGGTTTACTTCCCTTACACCAGTTCTGTTCTTAACAGCTTACCTCTCCCCCGGAGGAAAAAAATGATTCTATCATTTTTTTTACAAATACACCCCCCCCCAAAAAAAAAATTAAGAGGACAATGAATCTCTAACATATGCGTATAAGAATTACCTTAAGTTAAGTCAAAATACGACATCTACATAATATAAGCATTAAGTGAAATGTAGAAATGAAGTATCCAATGTAATCAATTAAGCATACCAAAAATAATGCATTACAAAACCGAGTTAAGTGAATACAGAACAATTAAATAGGAAACAACCGATAGTAAAAGAAAAGACAATATCAAGCAAAAGAAAAATGATCCGTAATAAAGGTAAGTATGAAATCAGAATATTGAGGAAAAAAAAACAATAATATCACATTCAAACAATTTCGTATATGAAAAATAACCACAAATATCACAAGTAGTTACACTATATTAAGTTATACCATTAACCTAACAATACATTATCGACACCACATAAAAATCAAAAAAAAAAAATTACAATGTCCGGAAAAAAAATATTTTCCAAAAAATACAATACAAAAATATTTCGTAATGCTAAGTTACATAAAAATAGTATTTTAATTTAATTAATTCAAATCTATAATTAACAAAATAACAAAGAAACTAGCTTTAACAAAATGAGAAACATATAACAATTCCTGTATATAAGCAAACACTAAACAACACGTGTAAGTTTTCCAAAAAATACGTCACAGAGAAACACATAGGAAAACACACTATTACCAACATACAAGTTTGCAAATATATGAAAACAGCGTAATGTATGTTAATCAAATGATTAAATCAGATCTCAAGATTCCTCAATCAAATAACAATATCAGCAAACGCTGTTAATTTTTTCTATATAGTTCAATTTAAACTTTTAAATATTTCCGGCTGACAATCACGTTCAGCTTAGCTACAGTGTTATTTAGTTATAAATTTATATCTATCTCCACCTGATATACTAAAAGTAACTATTGTAACATTACAACTAACGAGCATGTGCATAGGGCTGCCAAACTCATCACGTACAAAACTATCCTACCTATCACATCTGTAAAAAAAAAAAAAAAAAAAAAAAAAAAAACTGCAAGTTCTACACCAGAGTATAAAAGTCAATGATTATATGGTGTAAATAGGCATAGGTTTGTAACCAGTAAGGTTAAATATAAACCTGCTCATTGCATTCATCAATAGTAAACGACACGTCACTACCATCTAACACACTACACATTATCCAAAACACAATAGTATAAAAATAGCATCGAAATGAACTAATGCATAATTAAAACAGTCATACATATCAAGAAAAACTATTGACATCAAATGATGCATAAAGATGATGATCATAATATTACAGAGAAATTACATAATATTTCAAATATAACAACCTATAATGATCTATACAATAGAATACAATAACATCTACTGTCCTAACAAACAAACAACCAAACAAAAATCAAACGCAAAAATCTCCATAGGTCTTGCCGACATCTCATAAACCCTAGGGGTAACACGTCCAATGCATAGTTAGCACGCTGATATGTTCCGCTTGAACAGACACTCGGGTACAATGTTGACCTACATTTCTGCCGCTAACGTAAACAGGAGCGCTGACCCTTATCGAGAAGTCGCCTCTGTTAAAAAAATACAAACGAAAATTTCCATTTTAATGAATGGTGAAATTTACTGAGAACAACGGAGATGTTCAATAAACAATTACCTAGCAATGTGGCATGTGTAGAATTGTGGTCACTTCACGATGTCGTTAACTCTTCCTTTATCACACGTAGACACCTGAAACAAAGTTCTACGTTCACAACAACGTGATGCTCTTTCAAAATCAGGAGTATAACAAGCAGTAGTATTTGTGACATCATTATTATTGCTACTTTGCTTACTAACAATGATTCTGGACTCATGTCGAGCAAAAGTAGCATAATTACACTTATTATTCGTTGTTTGATCAAAATATTTATCATCATTTCCTCTTTGTTTGAGACCATTATTATGTCTATAATCCCAGTTAGACTTGTTATGATTAACGTTTCTACTCCGAACAAAAAATCTGTCAGAAAAATTATTGCACGATTGAAAACCCTTCTTGTATTTGCCTGTACCATTATTTTCAAAATTCTCAGAATTAAAATGTTGAGATACATTAACTTGTCTTTTTTCTCTCTGAGAAGGAAAATTATTATCATATGAATTCCCTTGGTACTTTCTAACCTTAGGATCATTTCTCCTACCAAAACTCTTTCCATTCTTTTCTTTGACAATATGCTTATTTCTAAAAGTATGTTTATCCTTACGCATATAATGGGTTTCCTCATTGAAACCACTACTTATAGCTTTATCCCTTGTTATCACCTTATGAGAACTTCCAAAATTAGTTACTCGTTTAATCTTTAGGCTTTTAGACTGAAATTTATCAGGACTGACTGTTACATTATCATTCTCTCTATTACACTGCCGCCAAGAATCGTTGCTATTGGAAGCAGAATCAAAAGATCTTGGAAAGTTATATTTTCCCCCGAAACGATCTTTGTCCATCACATTTAACCTTTTTATTAGCAAAGATTGCATGAGGCTGGCTCTTTGCTTTTCCAACTTGTTGGCAAACAACTTTCTGTCTAGCATTTTCAACATTGACAGTAGACCATATCTTGTTGTTCAAAATAATATCAAGTAGGGCCTCTTCTGCAATTTCAATATTTTTTTATGAAATTTCTCCACTTAATTTCCTATTTAATTTGTCAAATGTCAAAACTTTACTTCTCTCCTCTGTTAGCAATCTCTAAATCTTAATCATCTTCTCTCTCTCAGTCGTTAACTCTTCTAATTTGTCTTTCTCATCCTTTTCTTTATTTGCACTTAGTTGTCGTGTTTCATTCTCACTATCCTCATTATTCATTAGCTCTTCAACTTCATTCGGAAATTCAGTATAATTCTCTTCTTCAATACCAGAATTTACTTTATTCAACAAATCAAGAAGCGTCTTTGTATAAGACCTATCACGGTCAGTTGTCTCAGCTTCTAATTTACCACACCTCTCTTTGTTTTCCTGAAGTTGTTGCTTGAGATCACTAACCTCATCATCTCTATAATGCACTTGATTTTCCAAATCCTTGACTTTGCCCAATGCAGCATCTAACGCCGCTTGCACTTTAGTAAGTTCCATGTTTGACGTATCTAAATCATTTGTTAGTCTCGACACTGTCTCTTGTAATTTACTCTTTTCAGTCATATCTTGCACAAAATTAGCCCTTTCCTTTAGAGCAATCTGTTTGTTTTTCTTCATCCGCTCCTCCTCTTCTAATTCCTTTTTGTTATCCTCCTGCATGTTGTTGCCGATCATATTGTGTACAATCTTATGCATCTAATTGTGTCTACCCCAAGCATAATCCTACACCATCGGACGTAGGCATTCTAACACCGCCAAATCTCTAGCCATGATCATTTCAGGATTTGAATGAGGGTTATCGTCAGTAAAAAACTTTATGGCTGCTACTGCACTAAACAAAAACCCATCCAGCACGTATCTATCAAGTTCTGGGCCTTGTAATCCCTCAACATATTCAGCTACTTTCGCTAAATATTCTAATATAGGCCTCATATCATCTGGATTATCATCAAAATCCATGGTGATTCAATCAACTCTCTACCCTTCACAGTTAAATAAATATACAACAAATTCCAACTATTCCTAATTACTGTCTCAACGATTTCTGTGCAAAGAACCTTTATATGGTCATATCCATATCAGGGAGGTCCACATATGTCATTAGCCATAACTTACTTATACATCAAATTCTAATGATATGTCCCTATAGACATAAACAACAAAACAACAGAATAAGTAATGTATAGAATTGAAAGGCTCGATGACATGCATGAAATGACACAATTTACACAACAAAAGCCACTTATCAGTTTAAAATCCTGCTCCTTTCCGCCAACACACTGGATATCACAAAGTTCTGAGGCTAAAATAGTCCACCGCAGAAAAGGTACTGGAACTCGACACGTTTCCTTTCAGGTACTTGCTTGAAAATGATATGTGCTTGACCAATGCACACAACGACAGGAACCGTTATATTGCAATGCTGAAACACTTGACTTGTATTGTACGTGTACAAGGGCTGGAACTGACTTGAATTGTACGTGTACAAGGGCTGGAACTGCCGCAAATATGTTCGTACTTGAAGTTAATAACCAGAACAGATGATCTTACCACTCTTATCTTGTAGCACACGTGTAGAAGGATTGGAAATAGCGCTTCCATACATTTAAACTTGTATTCAATAACTTGACCAGTTACTGGAATCCGTTGTCAACTCTGATAATGACCATTGTAACAGCAGTGGTGTGTAGAATTCATGTGTAGAATATGTTGAAAATGTCTTGCCTAAAACGACCACAGGCCATCAACGCAAATATCGTTGCACCGCACAGGCAGATTGAGTTTTGGGTTACGTTGCTTGTATCACCGTGTCACTGTGTCACGTTGCTTGTGTCACTGATAAGACGTGTGGGTTAAAGACTGTTGCACCCCACGACGCTATCATATAAAATTCTAACTTTGTTAAAGACGTGGGTGACTTCTTAATTCCGCCACACAGGCATATTGTAAATATAGGTCGAGGTTCTGTAGTACGACCACGCTCACACAGGGCTAGTCCTGGATACTTCGAGGTCCCGTAGTAAAGGTTACAACACGAATGTCATGGGCCTCATGCCCGTAAAGCTGGCACACCACTGATACAAACGTGTTTGTTGTAGTGTAATGTCAATGGGCCACCAGTTATAATGTCTAATAATGATAGAGTCTAAAGTGGCCTATATATAAATATAGTATAATATACGCCCACACAGAGCTATTCCTAAATATGTGTTACTACTGTCACGTCTGGAATATTGAGTGCGTGTGTTGGTTTAGTCGTTTACACCACAGGTACGTACACAAGAGTCATGGATGGTTGTAAACGACTGGTGACATTTAATACTGCTTTATTCACGTCACAACACATTGATATAAAACGCACATAATCAGGATACAGTTCACAGCATAACACGAAATATACCTTAACACTATAAGGACTGCACACTCGGCAGTTACAATGAGATCAGCGCTATAATAATATAGTGAATCCTACTAGCAATTTCTCACAAGACTGCACACCCGGCAGTTTGCAATAATCTCGCCTTACTCATCTCAGCGCAATCTCTTCCTCAACAACTATCCCCTCACAGGAAACCATGGCCTATATATATATATATATATATATATATATATATATATATATATATATATATATATATATATATATATATATATTCATCAGCGCTTTAAAGTATCATCAATAACGATCCTCTCACAGGAGATCATGGCCTTTATATAATTCATCAACAACTATCCTCTCACAGGAAATAATGGCCTATATATATATTCATCAGCGCTATAAAGTATCATCAAAAACGATCCTCTCACAGTAGATCATGGCCTTTATATAATTCATCAACAACTATCCTCACCCAGGAAATCAATGGCCTTTAAGTAATTAACTCACAGGAAAACAATGGCCCTTAAGGACTGCACACTGCAGTTATCAAAATGGCCTACACAAAATCTTGGCCTCATAAACATTTTCACAATAATCCATACTGCAGTTTTATACCACGCTGTACCCACAGCGAAAAATCCGTCGACATTTTAACTTCAGCACTGCGCAGGCATTTCACACTTCCCAAAAACACGGTCTGACCAACTCGGTCGAACTCCCGGAACACACTCTCCAGATAACATACTCGTTCCGCTCAAAAGCCGTCACGAGACTTTTTTTCTGTTCAATACTACTCATACAATCAATCATCTGCGGGCTAGCCGCGAGCTATTCTCACCCAGCTCAAAACAATACAGAATAAATATATATCTCACAACTTGAGATGATTAGCGTTTTTCCACGCTATCTGTAATCTATCTCTCGAAACTACCACGAGATATTTTCAGAACAATTCAATAGCCAACAAGCAAACAAGTGCTCCAACTCAAAATCTAACTTGTCTACTAACATTCTCAGGTTTACTTCCCTTACACCAGTTCTGTTCTTAACACTTACCTACTTTTAAGTTACGTGCAATGTGTCACTTCCGTAATTTTATTTAGTTCTGTATAGCAATTTTAAATATGGTAAATCGAATTGTGATGTGAAATTGTATTTGTAAAATCTTTGGTTAATATTTCTATTTGTTCTTATTCATTAACATTAATAATATGATAAGATAACTATATAATAATAATATAACACTTATAGATAATTAATTCAACATATTTGATGCCTGAGCTATTTTCTTTATGAGTTGAACTAGTAGTTCAAGTAATAACTAGTTTTTCTGCCTGAGTACGGCATAATATGATAAAATATTAAATTAAATTAAATTTTTATTTTACAATTGACTTGTAAGCCACGTTATAAGCAGCTGTTTGACGAAGTGAGTCGCAGTACTATATTAGCCATTGGGCATAAATAATTGAGTATGTAAAGATTGGATATTGATATAATTGACTAATTAAATATATTATTATTTAACATTGCGACTTTAGAATATTTTATTAAATGTGGTAAAGAATTTGCTTTAAAAGGAGAAGCACTTCGTTATTATCCAGTGGCGGAACTAGCAAAAGCGAAGCAGGAGGAAGCTAATAAGAAAGCTGAATTAAAACGAGAAGAGACAGAACGGGAAGCCAAAGAAGAGAGGAGGAGGGCAGAATTGAAGCAAGAAGAGGCAGAGAGAAAACGAGAATTAGAGGAACAAAAAGCAATTGCGAAGCAAGAAGAGGCAGAACGTCAAGCCAGAGAGGAGAAAATGGTGGCAAAAGATGAAATGAGACGAATAGACGAAGAAATTAAAATGAAACAACAAAGAGAGTTAGAAAAAAGAAAAATGAAACAAGAAGAAAAGTTAATCCAAATGCGGATAGAAGAATTAAAATTAAAAGCACAAGTTGCTACAATTATCAATAATGACGGGTCACATCCTGCACCATCATCAGAACATACCAGGGGCTATTACATGTTTAAACTACCAGTTCATAATCTAAATTCAGACGATTTATCATGCTACCTGACAAAAGGTAAAGGAACCCGTTACACGCCCATTGAGGCATATTGGGAATATGGTGTTGGGCCCATATTATCTTGACCGTCGGCACACGAGGGGTGATGTGGTCGGCATCACGCCGGCCGCCTTAACCTTCCCAGAGTTGCTCTGGTACCAATTTGGGGCTGGGTCGAACCAGGAGCTGTTTGAGGCCTAAAACATTCCCGCCTCATCTGGGGATCGAACCATAGACCACTGCGCTAGGAAGCCAGTGCACTAACCCCTATGCTACCGCGGCTCCCTACCTGTCAAGGTTTGAACAAATAAATAATGCTAATAAGATTGGTAGATCATTGTGGGTTTTAAAACTTGGGGAATTTTTGGCTGGTGAACCATTAACCACCATACAATCTATGGATCCTACGGTTGGTAATAATTATGATGCTGCAAAGTCATTGTTGTTGAAACGTTTTCAATTCTTACGATAAGTTAGGGGATTTAATTTTATGAGATACAGTTTTATCTTCGGTTACCATACCCATTCGTGAATTTTTAGAGAAACGCAAACCTCCTACTTTGTCTGCTATGGAAGAAATTGCAGTTAATTATTGCGTCGCACATCAGGGATCGTGTTTTGCAAACACACAGTTAAGAGAACCATTAATAGTTGCCTCTAGTATGACATTCAATGGTAATCACAGATCAAGACCTCAAAGCCTTGATAAGAATTTTATGTATCGAAGAAATAACGACCATATTTATTTTAAAAATAATAATTTCAACAATAATAATAATTCCTTTAGAGGTAGACCACAATCCAGAAATCAGTCACCTCATTTCAGGAACGGCAACAACAACTTTCAACCAAATTCAACATGGAATAAACCATATAACGTCACTTCAAATAACAAAAGTAACAATAACTGGAATGATAGTAATCATAATTACAGATCCAGAATTAATAGTTACAACGGTAGAAGGCAAAATAATTCATTTGATCGTCAGCGACAACGATCCAACTCACGCGGACCACAAAGGTTTGAACACAATGCAGGGCGGCGCTGACTAGCAGTGCAAACCCAGTTAGTCATGACAATAATATTCAGGTACATTCCTCGTCTTCATGTTGTGCTGTTGATTATAATGTGGCAAATATTTGCCCAAAATGTAGCACTATTTTTCAGAGGCCCAACCAGTCGACTATGATGTGTACTCAGCCTATTCCGGCAGTTAGTCTCGCTGGCAATTTGTTAAATGCATTACCTTTGTGGGTACTATCGAGTACTACCCCACTGCCATAATAAATATTAACACACCACTTTTTACAGGTAATGTCAAGGTTTGCATTTCATACTGCTCCGATACAAGCATAAAAAATTTGGTACGTCCATTTGATAAGATGGCCATGGATATTATTGGTCCTCTTTTACCTTTGGCCAGAGGTCATAGGTTTGTTCTCACATGCATCGACCTATGCACACGATGGCCAGAAGCCATCCCATTAAAGAATACTACTACATCAGACGTAGCTGATGCACTGTTACTTATTTGTTCTAGATTAGGATTTCCTAGAAAAATATTATCAGATCATGGTTCACAATTTGATGCAGACCCTTGACATCGGAAGACACCTCAGTAGTATATATCACCAGATGAGCAATGGTTCCGTGAAACGGCTCAATCGCACCATCAAACAAATACTACACAATGTTACTGTTAAGTACCCTCAAGACAGGGACAGAGTACTCCCAGCTGTGCTATTCGCATACCGAGAGGTGCCGCACGAACATTCCGGATTCTCTTCGTATGCATTGGTGTTTGGTGCTCCACCAAGGGGTCCAATGGGACTAATAAAAGATCTTCTACTTGATTTCGAGATGACTCAGGAAACCCAGTCATCATACGAATACGACATCAACTTGCGGTAAAAAATATTGTAGACGCTTGCCAGTTGGCGACAGCTTCATCAGAGGCTGCTAAGTTTAAAACAAGATTATTTCAGAATAAGAATAGATGTTTACGTCAGCTATTCCCAGGTGATGAGGCTTTCGCATTACTTCCATGTTAAGGCTGCTTCATGGTGCGATTTTTATCAGGGCAACTTATTATTAGTTCCAGGTTTTGTCACACCATGTCGTACCTCAACTGAACGCAAGAAATACATGAAAGCGGTCGCTGTGAGATGAGTATCGAGGTATGATGTAGACAGATTGATATGTGACGTCATAGCGTCAAGATGTGTGTCCAAAATGGCTTTGTATCAGCCAGTATATTTGTGTATTCAATAAATATTTCTGAGGATAAAAGGGGTATGCTATATGCTTAAATGAAAGGCATGAGAAAATGCCAGGATTATAAGTAAATGTGATACGGGACTATAACTCCCAAGACATAGAAGTACGTTGAACTAGAATTATATGAACAGTGTTATACCGGGAGGTCTCATTCCCCGAAGTTTATGGAGTGGAAATTATGATGTATGAATATTAAAGATACCGGGACGATAAAATCCCCCGATGTTGTTGGAAATATAATTGAACAGTTGTTATTCCGGGAGGTATCATTCCCCGAAGATATAAGAATAAAATTAGTAGAATTATCATACCGGGAAGCGACATACCCCGAAGCTTATGGATTGATGTGGATTTGATTTGTGGATAATTGAGATACTGGGACGCTTAAATTCCCCAATGTTGATGGAAAAATTATAATGAATTTTATTGAATGGGACGCCAAATACCCCGCTGGAATTAGTGATTAATAAATAAGATTATCAAGATATGTGGAAGGGAGAAGTCGAGTGACATGTTTAGAAAGTCGAATCAGGTTTAAGTCAGACTGTAAAACAGAGAGAGCATACATTCCATGTTCGTAATTGTGACCTTGTTAGTGTATACTTACTCGTTATTAAACTGTTACCAAATCGTCTAAGCCCAGTAGTTTATTCAATCTCTCAAGGTTAATTTACACCGTTATTAACTTTATGCAGTACTTGAGACGTTGATATAGAAAGGTGTATTCAAGACGGGTGGTTGCCAGAATATTCAACAATATAAACCAAAGCAAGAAGAATGAATTCTCACTTCTTCAATAACACAAATAGACCCTAGACAACAAAAGAATTCGGGCAATTTCTCCATCCCTTAACAGGTGGGGAATAACTGGGGGCTCAGTCCTGTCAAATAAATAGGAGCTGTCGTCCGATAACTGAAATAACTTACGTCCTGTCAAATAGCTGGAAGCCTGTACGATAACTGGCAGGTAGGTTTACTTGGAACATCAAGAAACGAATTTTCTTCATATTACAAATCTGAAACCAACTGAAGCTGGACTACTGCACGGAACTTTTACACAGGACTTTTGTCATTTGAAAAACTATACGAGTATAAAGTGTTGATAAAAACTGTACATTCACTGAATTTCACAATGGAGGATGACATGTAACGGCTGCTCCTGGTAGATGCATCAAATATCGTTGACCTGACCTTGAGGACTGTCAAGATTCAACACTGCGACATCAAATTGATTCGGTTCGAACTTTACAACTCTACATTCAAGATTTTAATACTGGTAAAGCACGCAATTTTCGATGTTGAATGATAAAGGACAATCTGGCAAATTTTACACGATGACGTCATCAAAGCCGGAAAACTTGCAAACGACCGTTCGCTGAAATTGGAGTCAAGAGGATTTTCGTCCATTTATGAATTCCTGAAGTCGAGGTGTGGCACAAACACACTGATTCCGTATCTGGAGAGGTTCTGTGTTCAACAAGAAAGATAAGTAGAGTTATGATTTGTCTAATGCGTGACAGTATTTGACCATTTCGGAGACTTTTGCCAGTCAACATCCAGTCCTACTTGTTATTTCATCTACATGTTTATATGTATAAAGTAAATGCTCGCTATTTGTAAATTTTCTTAGGAAATTTTGCAAATGACGATGTTCTACTAGGTTATTGTTTGTTGGTTGTCCAGTCAAAGAAAATAACAGTGGAATTTTAGTCTTTGACTGCATAACAGACATCAGTATTTGTATAAATTGTTTCGTCAAGTCTACGTCATAGACCTATATTTTCATGCACTAATTTACATATTGGGTCACGTGTCTGCACAGCTGTTTTACTATCACTCTTGTCTCATTGTGAAATTTGACGATTTGCTGTTTTTGTGCGTTCTTCTGTCTTGTTTATTTTACAAGTAATTATTCAAATTTGTAGTTGCTTGTCAACATGTATTTGTTTCTTTTATTCCCGTTATATCTGTCGAGTAACGTGCTGTAATTCGACATGTTACTTTATTATCATCATCATTTACCTGTGCCATTCTTTTTCACTGTGCTCGTCTCTCATTCTTGGTATGTTCATTCCTTCATAAGGTATAAATTCAGTCAACAACATAATTTATTGTAATTAATTAATTGAGATTAAGAGAAGTTTTGACACTTGGTGATACGAATTAAAACACAAAATGTCATCATTATCAGAATTTATTGAGATGGGTTTGCGTTTAGGCAAATCTGGACTTGAGTTAGAATTATATGCTGACAAAAATTATCATGATTATTTGGAACGTATGGAACGGAAGGAGCAACGAGATTTAAAGAAGCAGGAGCTTGATCAAGTAAAGGAATTGGAAGAGAAGAAATTGGCTCAACAAGAAGCATCTAGAGAATTAGAACGGGAGAAAATTGAACTACGAAAGATGGAACTTCTTTAGTTGGATCAAGCACACAGAAATGCGATTGAACTTCAGTCATTGAAAATACAGGCTGATAAAGAAAAAGAAATTGAGATTGCAAAGATTAATGCCCAACATACTGGTGCTAATCCACAAGGTTCTCAGGGTAATAATTTTAATTATCCAAAAATTAAATTACCAAATTTTGATGATAAACGGGACTGCATGGACTCGTTTATTATGAGATTTAAAATGAGGGCTATGGATTTGAAGATCCCAAAAGATAGGTGGCCTATTATCTTTTCAGACTACCTCACAGAAGAAGCAATGCGTTGTTTCATGTCAATTGATGAAACAAGTAGATCTGATTTTGATATTGTTGCAAATACATTGATGGCAAAATTTCAGCTCACTGAGGAGGGTTTTCGATCAAGATTTCACTCTGCAGCTCCGTCCAAGAATGCAGATTTTGGAGAGTTCATCTCTTCTATTAAATTGTACTTGGGTCGCTGGATAGATTTATCGGGTATCAATAAATCTTTTGCTGAATTATTTGACCTAATAAAAAAAAGGTAAAGGAACCCGTTACACGCCCATTGAGGCATATTGGGAATATGGTGTTAGGCCCATATTATCTTGACCGTCGGCACACTAGGGGTGATGTGATCGGCATCACGCCGGCCGCCTTAACTTTCCCAGAGTTGCTCTGGTACCCATTTGGGGCTGGGTCGACCCAGGAGCCGTTTGTGGACTAAAAATTTCCCACCTCATCTAGGGATCGAACCATAGACCACTGCGCTTTGAAGCCAATGCACTAACCACTATGCTACCGCGGCATTTGACCTAATGCTCAGGTATAAAGATTTATCTACCTGTGGCGCAGATTTTGTTAGTTTTTTTGCAGGAGAGAAAGCCAAAATCTATCAATGAATGTCAAGAATTGGGGAGAAACTACATGTCTGCACATCCAAACAAGGAAATTCGCAAGGTTTCCTTTGATAATGCATTACCTGTATGTGTTTCGTACCACGACGGAGGAGTAGGTGACCACCGTTCTCGCCCAAGGAGTGCAGAGGGCAGATATAGGAGTGAGTATCGATCTTCCTTTCAAGGACGGTACAATTTTTCCTCGTCGTCACTCACCATCTCACTTAGGTGGGTATAGATATTCTAATTACTCTAACCGAGGTCGTGGACAACACTACGGTAATAGCAGTGATGATATACATCATAGATTTGATAGAAGAACTTCAAGTGAACGATCTCATGGAAATGGTAGGTGTCATTTAAGTGAAGTAAACAATAAGCACGGTAAACAATGCAATCACAAACCTGATCACAAAAATGATTGTAAACTGGCAAAAGGGAAAGCAGACCATGCTAACGTCTGTACCCCACTTTGTGGTCACGATAGCCATGTTGAACAGGTTAATGCATGCATTGTACGCTCAAGTAAAGATAACAATTGCACTGAGTGTAATACACTTTATGAGCCAGGTGCTAAAACTAGACTTTTGTGTGGCCATATTTTACCAGCGATGTCTGTCTGCGATTTAATTGGTCGCCTTACATTACACAAAGGTTTTATAGCTGACAGATCAGCCACCATTCTTCGTGACACGGGATGTACGATTGTCGGGATACGGAAATCGTTGCTGGATAAATCATCATTTACAGGAAAGTCACTGAAATGTGTTACTTATGGGGGTAACATTGAATGGTTTCCCATGACAAAGGCGGAGATCGACACACCTTTTTATTCAGGGACTGTACTCGTGTGTGGCTTGGAAAATCCTGTAAGTGACGTGATACTAGGTAACATTCCAGGGGTAAAAAGCTGTTCACCTGAGGAAATTGCAGAATGGGTAAGCAAGCACCCATTGATGGCGAATGCGGTCACTACGAGAGCTCAGCATGAAGCAAGCAGTTTGACCGATGCATCTCCATCTGTCATGCTCAAAACACTTCTCCGACTATCTTTACACAAAAATAAAATGAGGATGAATCTTTAAAGAAATTGTTCACTTTGGCTGAAGCAAAACAAATTAAGATTACTAAAAGCTCATCATATTGGTTTGAGTTTCGCAACAAGGTTTTGATCAGATGTTTTAAAAAGGGAGATGATCATGTAAAGAAACAGATTATGGTACCAAAAAGTTTTAGATCTTTAGTTTTAAATACAGGTCATGACGTACCTATGGCAGGACACTTGGGTCGTAATCGGACTTTGTTTCGAATTACTACAAATTTTTATTGGCCTGGTATCAACACATATGTAAAAAGATATTGTAGATCTTGTCATACGTGTCAAAAAGTCGCACGCAGGGGTAAGAACCAGACTGCACCCTTGCAAGTCACAGATGTGCCTGTGCGCGCATTAAAAAAACTAGCTATAGACATCATCGGTCCATTGTCTGTAATGTAGGATCGAGGTTTTCAAAATATTTTAACGTGCTCCTTTTTGTGCACTAGATGGCCTGAGGCCATACCGTTAAAAAACATTAATACCATATCAGTTGCGGAAGCTTTGAACTTGATTTTTACAAGGATAGGTTTTCCTGAGGAAATACTGTCGGATAGAGGGACACAATTTAAGTCGGAACTTATGAGCGCGATAGAAAGCTTATATTGCATAAAACATTCATTCACAAGTCCCTATAGACCAAGTGCAAATGGGGTTTGTGAAAGATTTAACGGCTCTCTGAAGTTAATGCTGGGGAAAGTTACTGATGCACACCATCGGGATTGGGATAAGATTCTACCATCGGTTCTCTTTGCTTACAGAGAGATCCCTCAGGAGAGTACTGGGTTCTCTCCCTTTTAACTCGTGTATGGCGCGAATCCGAGAGACCCGTTGTATCTACTGAAAGATCTAATCCTTGGTACTTCTCAGGATGACGCAACTCGCAGTAGTTACGAGTTCGTTGTTGATTTACGACAAAGGTTAGTGGATGCATGTCAGATCGCATCACAGAGTATTCAAACGTCAACTCAAAGATCAAGGTTGCTACATAACCAATCTCGTACCCTAAGATTATTTATCCCAGGTGATGAAGTCTTTCTGCTCTTACCTATTAAGGAAAATAAGTTGTTAATTTCATGGCAGGAGCGATCACAGATGTTGATTACTCAATTGATATTAAAGGGAAAATTAAAACGTATCATCTAAATATGTTGAAATTATACACACCAAGACCATCTGAATTGGTAGATGTCTTGGATGAGGTTCATCGATCCTCATGCGCCGTTGTTCAGTCTGAGGATACAACATCTGATATTCCGTTGGAATTTACTTTACCTTCTATTTCTGCTCATGAAACGTGGCAGGATGTTTCTATTTCTTCATCACTTTCACATTCTGAACAAACTCAGATCCGTGATGTTTTACGTTCTTTCTCTGACGTATTTTCAGAACATCCAGGTCATACTGACTTAATATCTCACGAGATTGTGATCACTGATTCTACTCCGATTAAAATCAGACCATATCCTATTCCTCTTCACTACAGAGATAGGGTAGATAAAGAAATCTCAGATATGCTTAAAATGGGTATCATTTCACACTCTTCATCTTCGTATTCTTCTCCAATGGTATTGGTGAAGAAACCAGATGGATCTTTACGCATCTGTATTGATTTTCGAAAACTAAATCAAGTTACAGTCACAGATGCTGAGCCAATTCCAATTTTGGAAGATCTTCTTCCACAGCTGGCTAACGCTACATTCTTTACTAAACTAGATTTGGCAAAAGGATACTGGCAAATTCCGTTGTCTGAAAATTCTAGACATTTAACAGCATTTCCCACACCTAAAGGTTTATTGGAATGGAATTATATGTGTTTCGGGTTGGTGAATGCACCTGCGACATTTGTTCGCATGATGCGCCGTTTGGTTGGCGATAGACCCGATATCATCACATATATAGATGACATTTGTTTATTCCATAACACATGGGAAGAACATATTGTAGGTTTCATTTCTTTGCTAGAACAGCTTAGAAAGCATCATTTGACAGTTAGACCTTCGAAAGTACAGATAGGTTTTCAGGAAATATCTCTCCTGGGTCATAAAATCGGTAATCATCGGCTTTATCCTTCGGATAGTCTGGTGAATAAAATCCTGAACATTCAGATACCGAAAAATAAGAAAGAGGTCCGTAGTCTGTTAGGGCTCATTAACTATTATCATAAATTTATTCCGGACTTTTCGTCTATCTCTGGTCCTCTTTCGGAGTTGACGCGCAAAGGTGCTCCTCTTAAATTATTGTGGTCAAAGACTTGTCAGTTAGCATTGGATAAGATTAAAATACTATTCGCGAATCATCCTATTTTGATTTTACCAGATATCAATGAACAATTCTATATTCGCACAGACGCTTCTCAGATGTGAATCGGTGGCAGTTTGATGCAACTTGTCAACGACATACTCTATCCTTGCTTCTTTGTCAGCCGGAAGTTGTCTGCAGCAGAGAAGAAATATTCGGCGGGAGAAAGAGAGCTCCTTGCTCTTGTCTGGGCTATATCAAAACTTTCTCGCTACTTGCTCGGACGAAAATTTTACGTCGAAGTCGATCATCATCCTCTGACATCAATTAAAACGAAAGCGTTTAATAACTCAAGAATCTACAGATGGTTTCTGCTACTGCAACAGTTTTCTTTTGAAATTAAGCATATACTCGGTGAGGACAATTGGTTAGCTGACTTGTTGTCGCGATTTGCAACTCACCAGGACTGATATATTTCACATGGAACTTTGCATCCATGTTTATGGTTCCAGTTTGTTTGGACATCATATTGTGTCTTCTGGACTTGCTATTTTGTCCGGATATATGGACTCAAATTTTTTTGCAATTTTGGTTATTTAATAATTGCTCTTCATAGTTGTATGTATATATGTCAAATTCCTGATACTTCTCATTAGATTGCTTGTCTGTAAGGTGTATCCGTACGTAAGAGTGCTTAAGGTTATACCCTGCAGGATCTTGCGCGTTTCGTGAAGTAAACGCACGAGAGCGTGAGGGGTAATGTTGAGGCTGCTTCATGGTGCGATTTTTATCAGGGCAACTTATTATTAGTTCCAGGTTTTGTCACACCATGTCGTACCTCAACTGAACGCAAGAAATACATGAAAGCGGTCGCTGTGAGATGAGTATCGAGGTATGATGTAGACAGATTGATATGTGACGTCATAGCGTCAAGATGTGTGTCCAAAATGGCTTGTGTATCAGCCAGTATATTTGTGTACTCAATAAATATTTCTGAGGATAAAAGGGGTAAGTTATATGCTTAAATGAAAGGCATGAGAAAATGCCAGGATTATAAGTAAATGTGATACGGGACTATAACTCCCAAGACATAGAAGTACGTTGAACTAGAATTATATGAACAGTGTTATACCGGGAGGTCTCATTCCCCGAAGTTTATGGAGTGGAAATTATGATGTATGAATATTAAAGATACCGGGACGCTCAAATCCCCCGATGTTGTTGGAAATATAATTGAACTGTTGTTATTCCGGGAGGTATCATTCCCCGAAGATATAAGAATAAAATTAGTAGAACTGTCATACCGGGAAGCGACATACCCCGAAGCTTATGGATTGATGTGGATTTGATTTGTGGATAATTGAGATACTTGGACGTTTAAATTCCCCAATGTTGATGGAAAAATTATAATGAATTTTATTGAATGGGACGCCAAATACCCCGCTGGAATTAGTGATTAATAAATAAGATTATCAAGATATGTGGAAGGGAGAAGTCGAGTGACATGTTTAGAAAGTCGAATCAGGTTTAAGTCAGACTGTAAAACAGAGAGGGAGCATACATGCCATGTTCGTAATTGTGACCTTGTTAGTGTATACTTACTCGTTATTAAACTGTTGCCAAATCGTCCAAGCCCAGTAGTTTATTCAATCTCTCAAGGTTAATTTACACCGTTATTAACTTTATGCAGTACTTGAGACGTTGATATAGAAAGGGGTATACAAGACGGGTGGTTGCCAGAATATTCAACAATATAAACCAAAGCAAGAAGAATGAATTCTCACTTCTTCAATAACACAAATAGACCCTAGACAACAAAAGAATTCGGGCAATTTCTCCATCCCTTAACATTCCATGAACAGAAAATAAACTATTAATTGCATGGAATGGTCATTTTAAGGTTTTAGACATAATTTCTGACGTTGACTATGTTTTAGACATTAAGGGTCATAAAAACATATACCACATCTATATGCTTAAGGAGTTTCACACTCACCCTCATCACTTACAATCTCTTTTCCATGATCTAGACGACAAATCAGTTGGTTTATGCCAATATTCTAGTCTCTCCGTAATTCAGGAAGAAGAATCGTCTTTTCCTGAAATACATGTCTCTACCTGTGCCTGCTTTGCAGGCTACAGAATCCTGGCGAGATGTTTCCATTTCTCTTTCGGTTACACCTCAACAGCATCGTCAGATTGCTGATCTATTAAAGTCTTTTTCGGATGTGTTAACTGACGTGCCTGGTCGCACATCAGTTATTTGTCATGACATAATACTCAAAGATAATACACCTATCCGATTACATCCATATTCAGTTCCAATACATTATCAAAGTAAGACAACTCAGGAATTAAAACAGATGTTGGCTTTAGGTTTCATAGAGAGTAGTAATTCTCCCTTTTCTTCACCTCTGGTTATTGTTAGAAGGAAAGACAATAACATTCGTCTATGTGTTGATTATAGAAAATTGAATGCTCAGACAGTCGCTGACAGTGAACCACATCCACTTCTTGACGACTTACTTACTCGTCTATCGACAGCAAAATTCTTCACAAAAATAGATTTACCTAAGGGATATTGGCAGATTCCCTTAACAGAACAAGCCAAATATTTTACTGCGTTTTCGACTCCACAAGGTCTTTACCAGTGAAATGTCATGCCTTTTGGTCTCATGAACGCACCGGCAACATTTATTCGCATGATGCGAATAAATTTTATCACATAGACCAGACATTATCACATACATTGACGATATCTGTTTATTCAGTTCGTCATTTGAGGAACATTTTTCAGGACTTAGTTTCTTGTTAGAGATTTTGAGATCTAATAATTTAACTGCTAAACCTACTAAGATTCAAATCGCCTTCCATGAAATAACTTGGGGCTGGTTGTATCCAAACCATTCCCCAGAATGTATCTATAATTTTGAAGTTGTCAATTCCTCAAACAAAAAAAAACAAGTTAGAAGTTTACTAGGTCTCGTCCAATACTACAGTAGGTTCATACCAAATTTATCATCCATCACAGCTGTCGTGTCTTCCCTCTTGAGAAAAGGCATGCCTGTGAAGATCCAGTGGACTGAAGACTGTGATAAAACTTTTAATCGAATAATCACCATCTTTTCCAGGCCACCTATTTTAAGGTTGCCAGACATTTTAAAAATGTTCATTCTCCGTACAGATTCCAGCAATTACGGATTAGGTGGTAGTCTACTCCAAGAAGATGAAGGCGTACTCCACCCAACACTATTTATATCAAGAAAACTCACGGACTCGGAGCAGAAATATTCCGTGACAGACAAGAAACTATTAGCTTGTGTTTGGTCAATACAGAAACTCGAGAAATTTCTACTTGGCGCTCCATTTGTGGTGCAGACAGATCAGAAGTCTATAGCTGCGCTCAGACGAGCTAATCATAAGAGCCCGAAGCTAGCCAGATTCGCGATACTCCTACAACCATTTAAAATTTACTATCGAGTCCATTCCATGTTCGGAAAATGTAGTGGCAGACTCTTTGTCACGTCACCCTACATCATCAAATTCTTCTTCTTCTTTGACCCTTAGCCGCCGACCGTCAAAGCAGTCAGTGACCATCACGCCTAATGGCGTCTTGTAGGGCAAAAACAAATTGATTCCACTTTGCTCGGTCGGTGGCCATCCTTTGTACAGTGCCCCAACTCTGGTTCATTCTTTGCATCTCAGCCTCCACAGTCCTCCGTCAGGTTGTTTTTGGTCGGCCTCTCTTTCGTTTTCCTTCAGGGGTCCACAGCATAGCTGTTCTTGTGATGGCATCGGGGTCTCTTCTGAGGACATGGCCAACCCAGCTCCAGCGTCTGCCAGCTATGTACATCATCAAATGAAGATCATTAATTCCAAAACCTTACCGAACTACTAACGCTGATATACGATCGACATATCTATCCACACACATGGTCATACGAACCTGCAACTTATAATTATGAATGAAAATGTATTGTCTATGGACTTCTACACAATTACGAACCTCAATTCGTATTTACAGTACATACGAGATCCTGAATCACTTTTATGACAAGAGCGTTCGTGATATGGACAATATACTAAATTACCTCTCAAACATTCAGATGGAATTATCAAATATACGTCAATTTCGGTGAACTTTCAATTGTATGATTCTGGACATTGGTTAATGTCCATACGTTTGTCACTCCTCGTGATACAGTCTACAATCAATATTCGCTCGAACTCGGGAATAAATGTAGTGATACGTACACTTTCGCAGTACCATTTGAACACTCTTGGTTTAGCTGAATGAACTTTTTCCACTTTACGTATTATACTACACATCGGGTACAGATATAAATGAATAACGGACTACTATCAAAATTGACACTTTTAGTTTCGATACGTTAATGTGATTAAATAAAAATAAAAAGTTGAAAACAAATATTATCACACAAATAGGTAACATAATTACTATAATTAGTTAAATATTGTATTTTAATTACTCATTGTATAAAATGCCATTAGTGAATAGATTAATTTAATTTTAAATGAGATAGATACTTTACATATAAGTTTCATGACATATATTACTTAATTTACTCTATTAAGTTTATTCCGTACTACTTACTTCTATTTCTTTTCTTTCATGTACACTTTCTCATGTGTTTTTATTTGTTCTTTGCCTTGGTTAACTATAATACAACACTGTATTAGTTTAATTAATAACATTCTACACACTTCACATTCATACTTTATTAGATTAAACTAGTTATATCTTAGGATTTTTGATTAATGCACCACATTTTAATTTAGTTAATACACGTTAGTTAAATATTTAATTATTCACTTTCCTTTCTGACTGTTGACGTTTCTTTAACTTATTATTATTTCCATGTACTTTATGACATGTATGATATTGACAATGACCTGTGACACTGTTTTATTCAAAACATCGTGGGCCGTATGTCATAAATTTGAAATTTTTTTTATATAATTGAGTTATTAGTAAAAAAATATATAGAATAGATCTATAGAATAGATTTTTTTAACCACCGTCGGTCAGGTGAATGTTACGACACGTTTAATGATGTCGTCTGCTACAGTTGTGAGCACTTTAAAGTTTCGCGTTAATGTTTTAGAATGCTATAAATATAAGATGTTTCGCGCTTCACGATATTTTATTGAACGCGAATTTGTATAGTTGTCTAGGATTAGGATGACGTGGTACATTGGTATAGTACCACATGACAGCGTTCTATTTTCACCCTTGAGAGTCTGAACTTCATGCAAGTCAGACGTGTTATACTTCGCTCCCAGTTGTTCTTATTGAAGAAAGGCCAGGGTCAGCCTTATTATTATCAGGTGCAATGGAAGAGCATCTTTGTTCAATATATAATGTTTTCCTGAAGCGGAATTATCAGGGAGTATTTCAGTGATCGACATTGATCCTTTCGTCAATCGTGTGGGTATCACTATCGAATGTCTGCACGTCTGCACTGCGTATATACAGCCCGCATTGTTGTTCGACAGTTATAAATTAGTCTACGAGACAATACTTGACTGCACGAGTATAAAATATAATGTACGCTGCAATAAAATGATGACTTTTGTATATGTAAATAACTGTGAATATATGTGGACTCTTAACCATTTGGAGTTATCAACTTACTATAATTGAATTGGTCAGTTTACCCAGCATCCGCAAATTTCATCTATAAGCACGATCGCTCAATGAAGAGTAATTTCATTAAGAAGGAAAATACAGGCAGAAATTTAATATGAAGTCAATTTCACACTCCAGCAAGGAGAATAGCCTGTAACAGCCGTTAAACATCAAACACTCACCTCGCAACTTATGTCCACCTCTTCATTTGCTCTTGTATATTGCTGAGCAATTTTCCATTTCTTGTCTTTTATGAGGCAACTTGTTTGCTTGTATTTCCCTGTTAGCTTCTTTGTGCTGTTATACAGTTCTCTCATATTTCCTTTGGCTGCAGCATCTTCTGCCTCTCTTGCCAACTCCTCAATATACTTCCTCTTGTCTCTTTTGTTACTTCTTTTTTACTTCTTTGTTTGCTTCTGTGTACACTTCTTGAGCCTTGGCTTTGGAACTTCTGGTTTTGCTTGTGTTTAAATCTGCTTTCTTGTTTTTTCTGTCTTTTATCTTATTGATGGTTTCTGGTGTTATCCATGATTTTTGTTATCGTTCCATTTTCCACAGCTAAAAAGTAAATAAATGTAAATGTCATCCAATGTTATGCACCAACTAATGACAAAGAAGAGTCTGTGAAAGAAGCATTTTATACTAGACTACAGGAAATTTATGGAAAAAGTAAAAAGAAGAGACATCACAATTTTGATGGGTGACATGAATGCAAAGATAGGTACAGTCAACACCGACTTTGAAGAAGTCATGGGAAAACATGGGCTAGGAATAACGAATGAAAATGGGGAACTGTTCTGAAACTTCTGTGCTTCAAATCAACTGGCTATAGGAGGAAGCATGTTTCCACATAAGAGAATACACAAAGCAACATGGATATCACCAGACCATAGAACAGAAAATCAGATTGATCATATATGCATAAACAAGAAGTTTAGATCATCATTGCAGGATATAAAGGTATATAGAGGAGCAAATGTGGCATCAGATCACCACATTCTGATAGCCAAAGTAAAAATGAAACTCAAGAGATATGCAACAATGCAAAATTATAGACAACAATTAAATGTAGGACATCTAAGAAATCAAGAAACAAGAGACAGATTAGCGGTCTCAATATCCAACAAATTTCAAGTGCTCCAACAGATACAAGATGTAGAGAATACAGAAGACTATTGGCAGCAAATCAAAACTGTATAGAATGAGACATGTGAAGAGATACTGGGGACTAGATGTAACGATCCTTTAAATGCAAGCCAAGCTGGAGAAACTGGACCTCATGACTTCAACTCAGCACGATTGGGAAAGGCAGAGAAACCACAGTAAAAGCTTAGATCTACAGTGTAGATAATACCAAGAACTCTTCAACTTGGTATTGGCTGCAAGAGAGCGAGAAGCTCAGCAGCCCTAGTTACAACAAAAACACAGTAGACGTCTTAGAAGACTTTCAGTGGCCACTTTACCAGAAACGTACGCCCTGGAAGACTTTATGTAGCCACTTTACATTGAAGTCTTAACAGACTTTCTGTAGCTACTTTATAACACCCAGGTAAAGCAACAAAGGAAGGAAGGATAATAAAAAAACGTTTCATCTGTTAAAATGTTGTAGTGTTTGCTCCCTTAGATAGTTTTTTCCCAAACGGCTGCCTGCAGATAATTCCAAGGCGAGGACGCTCTAAAACAATTAAAAAACTACAGTTGTTGTTCTTCTTCTTTTTCTTCTTCTCATTCTGCATCTGCTTCCGTTTCGTCTTCTTCTTTTTCTTTATTACCTATAGGATGCACTTATTCAAAATTCCACTTACAGTAGTCTAAAACTTGTAAACTGACACGATATTAACAAAGTAGAGATCTCATGGGTTCTAAAGTAGATCCTCACAGCTTCTGTATTACCTGCCACTGCCATATAATACTGTATACCTTGCGTATTTGTGTCTCATCATTTTTCGATTTTTTTTTCGTAAAAAAAATGCTGGTTAATTTACTTGTCCATCTGTCGCACGGACTATACATTTTATAATTTTATACTTTGTGATAAATCTGTCAACCAATTTAAAATTTGATTTAAACGGATAAATTTACAGAATGGGGATAACCGGCCCTATGTCCAACACTCAGTAGTCGCCTTCTATGACATGCATGGTTGAGTACAATGTACTGTTATTTGTTCTCATTTCAGGCCCCGGTAACACACAGATATCTTCGCCATGGAATTCCCAGGTACGAGAGATAGATGGGGACCTAAAAAACATGGCGGAGGGAACACGCAGCAGACGTGGGAGGGAGAAAGAAGACATGGAACGGGCATGAAAGGGTGGCACAGAATAGGAAAGCTTGGCTTGATGTTGATGTTGATGAATGCCTATGCTCCGCGGTGAGCTGGAGGGTAATGATGATGATAATTGTATAAATTCACACTTTCTTTTTTTTTTAACAGCGCGCGCGAATAGTAGAGTGATTAAAGCGCTTGCATCTCAGAGCAAAGCGAGCGGGTTCGAAACTGAGTACCGCAACGTTACAGTCTACCCCGCTATAAACGTAAGTACCTGATACTGTTCTTGAGATATGGAAAACAAAAGCAGAGAGGAAGGGAACCGATCACCCTATTTTATAAAGCTGTAGAACTTACAGGTGAAGTGTCTAACACGTACAGGTGAGTGTCTAACACTTACAGGTGAAGTGTCTAACACTTACAGGTGAAGTGTCTAACACTTCAAAATCATAACAAGTAAACACCGGCGAAACATGTGTAATGCTAATAGCTCGACCAATGAAACGAGAGTTGCTACACGGAGATCGTCTAGGCATAACAATCGGGTAGAGAGGAAATCTGTGTTAGGACCACGCAGTAATAAATTCCTTATAAATCAACGGACTGACAAACGGCAATTCTATTTCACCGTGTCATAGAGGAAAGGAAGACCCAGGTGTGGTTATAACCAGGAAGATAATGTCTTTTATAATTCTGGGGATATGATCACGTAAGTGGGTCAAACAGTTTGGAAAATGATTAAAAGTGCGGTTTAAAAATTCATAGAAAAAGGGAAGACAGACGGATCTTGGAAAGAATGATATGGAAGGAAAGCCGCATGTTGTCCGAGTAAAACGAGATATCTCAAGAGGCAATAGCTTTTGTAAGTAATGAGAACGACTAAGTTATCTGTTTAGAAATTAACACAGATCACCTACCCGAAGTGAAATATGAGAAATATTTTCGACCGAAGTTGCTTGAAGGAATAGCCAATCAGAAATAACGACCATACTTATTTTAAAAATAATAATTTCAACAATCATAATAATTCCTTTAGAGGTAGATCACAATCCAGAAATCAGTCACCTCATTTCAGGAACGGCAACAACTTTTAACAAAATTCAACATGGAATAAACCATATAACGTCACTTCAAATAACAAAAGTAACAATAACTGGAATGATAGTAATCATAATTACAGATCCAGAATAAATAGTTACAACGGTAGAAGGCAAAATAATTCATTTGGTCGTCAGCGACAACGATCCAACTAACGCACTATAACAAGCGTCCTTTTCAGGACGTACACAGCGCGCACCCATCGGACCATTATACGGTAGCAACATACTAAAATGACTCGTACCAAGCCAAAAGCGAAAAAGAGGAAAGTCTACACAAGCCCTCAAACACTTGTCAGCAGCATCAAACAAGAACCTACAAAGAACAAACAGAGTCAACCAGAGAGCAAGAATACTCCAACTACTAGCGTCGTGGCCAGTCCTTCTCAGAAGACGAAAAACGCAACCTCTGAGACTACGACCGATGAGCGACCCAAAGCTACGAAGGAAAAGGACAAGAGCAGATTGCCGGAAAGCAGTGCGGCCCCAAGTGCTAGCGTGGAAGTAGATGATGATGAAGACCCAGAACGTAAAGAAATATTGAGAGCGTTACAACAGTTGGAGCAGATGATGGAAAGAATACAGAAAAGGGCAGAAGCAAACGTCTCTGGCCAAGATTATGAAGACCCAGAATATAAAGACATGTTGAGAGCGCATCAACAGATAAAGCAGATGCAGGAAAGACGAGAGAAAAGAAGACAGGAGCCTGAAACCATGGGGCCACCACCGCACATACCCGAATCGTCAGCAGAAACCCTATCTACCACAGAGATGCTGCACCAAATACCGTTGACACCACCACACGATGCCGAGATGACAGCCGACCCACCTGCAAGCACCATGAAAGAACTGACAGAGACAGCTCCTCAGCACAGACAGGTACAAGAGGAAGATATCGAAGAGACCAATATAGATGCACTTCGAAGAATTGACGACGGAGACGAGTTCCTTAGGCTCGCACTTCAAGAAGCGATAGTAGAAGTAGACCCAGGAGTGCTGAACATCGAAAACACTGAGGAAACAACAGCAGACAACTCAAGGGTCAAGAAGCAAGATATAACACCTTATAACAAAGAACGGGAGCAAGATTCGAGCCAAGACTGTGGAGGGAAACAAAGACCAAACACCAAAGGGACAAAAAACGCAGAAACGATACGGGAGATGATCGTAAAGATCACCCAGACGTCATGAAGTGAGGCCTCACTCAGGGCGCTACCCGACAACAAAGTGATCAACATCCTCGAGGTGATAACTGGAAGAAGAGGTATCGCTAAAGTAGGGAGGCACGAAAAGGGAGTCGTGCTTTCGCTCAACAGCACCACAACAACCACTTCACTGATGACCGAACTGGAATCGAGTCCAAAAGAAGTCCAGTTGCCCCACCAAATAAAAGTGGTGGTGGAGAAGTACATAACAACAAAGAAGTTGGTCATCAGAGGGGTGGATACCAGTTGCTCCGAAGCCGAGGTCCACAGACGCCTTCAGGCTGAAAACGCAAATCTAAAAAGCACGCGGGTCGAAGGACTAAAAACCTTGGCCAAGAAAGATACCAATCTGATGATAGTTACGGTAGAAGGATCGACAAGACCCGAGAGACTGACGCTCGAAACAACAACCAAAAAGACAGAAGCCTATATCCCTCCGGTGATGCAGTGCTCAAACTGCCAGCAGTTTTCACACACAAAGAAAACATGCAGGAGAGATGCAATCTGTCGATATTGTGCGGGTGGTCACCGATACAGCGACTGTCCCAAGGCGAAGGAGGACCACAACTACAAAGACACAAACTCAAACCGCACCTGTGCAAACTGCCTCAGAAACCACGGGGCTAGATACCGAGGCTGCCCGATGTTCCAGGAAACAAAGAGCATCTTGAAGGAAGCGGTTACCAAAAACATCCCCTTCAAGGAGGCAAAACACAGGGTGACTGCGGATGTTACAGAAAAACAACGCACGAGTGAAAGACGACAGTTACACCAGCTGACCGCCGAAGTCAAACAATTGAAAATGAAACTCCAGGTCGAAAACAGAAGCAAGAAGGCTCCCGAAGACGAAAAGGACAGAGGTGAAGACGTAATAGAACTACAGAACATCAGAGAAATGATGAAAGACATGAAAATCATTCAACAGCAGATAGAGGCTGATGTAAAGAGGCTGACAGAACTGAAAGAAGAAAACGCAAAAATCCTCAAGAGCATCGAAACAGAGCGAAGAGCCATTGAGGAAATGAACACAAACACAAGAACGACAATAACAAACGAGCAATCAGACGAAGAAGTCATCAAAGAAACACTTGAAAAACTTCTGCCAACAATAATAGAAAAAGCACTACAACAGATACAGGAAAGCAGGAAGACAAGAGAAACAGAAACTAGGAAAGCAAAAACTAACAAAACGACACAAGCCAGATAGGAAGGCAGGAAATGAACACCATGAACACGCCAAGACAGAAAAGCAGCGGAGAGGTAACCAGACAGTCAGCTAGTGGTCCTTTTTAGGACCAGTCCTTTTCAGGACTAACAGACGACTAGCACCGAAGAACCTAACACACTATATACCCCAATTATAACCAACTTTCAGGTTGAACAGGGTATAACAGCAACATAGTAGACAAACGAACGAACGAACGAAACAAGTGAAGAGACACTCCTCGTTCATACATTCTCACCTCATCACGGGAAGACAGCACTTTACTAAAACGAGCGTCCTTTTCAGGGCAAACACAGCCGTCGGAATTTACTAAAATGGGTCGTACCAAGCCACAAGCGAAAAAGAGAAAAGTGTATAGAAGCCCTCAAACACTTGTCAGCAGCATCAAACAAGAACCTGCAAAGAACAAACAACAGAGTCAACCAGATAGCACGATTACTCCAACTACTAGCGTCGTGGCCGGTCCCTCTCAGAAGCCAGAAGCAAACGGTTCTGACCTAGATGATGAAGACACAGAACGTAAAGAAATATTGAGAGCGTTACAACAGCTGGAGCAGACGACGGAAAGAATAGAGAAAAGAAAACAGGAACTTAGATCCAAGCTGCCACCACCATACGTACCCGACTCGTCAGCAGAAACCCGGTCTACCACAGAGAAGCTGCACCAGACAACGATGACACCACCACACTATGCCGAGATGACAGCAGACCCACCTGCAAGCACTATGAAAGAAGTGATAGAGACAGCTCCTCAACACAGACAGGTACAAGAGGAAGATATCGCAGAGACCATTATAGATGCACTTCGAAGAATTGAAGACGGAGACGAGTCCCTTCGGCTCGCTCTTCAAGAAGCGATAGTAGAAGTAGCCCCAGGCGTGCTTGACATCGAAACCGCTGAGAAGCAAGCTACCATTCCTGGTCCTGAGGAATCAACAGCTGACAGCTCAAGGGCTCAGACGCATGATATGACACATTATAACAAAGAACATGAACAAGATTCGAACCAAGCCTGTCGAAGGAAACAAAGACCAAACACTAAAAAGACAAACAACTCAGAAACGATACAGGAGAGGATCGTAAAGATCACCCAGACTTCAGGAAGTGAGGCCTCACTCAGGGCCCTACCCGATAACAAAGTAATCAACATCCTCGAGGTGATAACTGGAAGGAGAGGTATCGCCAAAGTAGGGAGGCACGAAAAGGGAGTCGTGCTTTCGCTCAACAACACAGACAAAACCACCTCGCTGATGATCGAACTGGAATCCGGTCCAAAAGACGTCCAGTTACCCCACCAAATAAAAGTGGTGGTGGAAAAATACAAGTCAACAAAGAAGCTAGTCATAAGAGGGGTGGATACCAGATGTCCCGCAAGCGAGGTCCACAGACACCTTCAAACTGAAAACTCAGATGTAAAAATCATGCAGGTCGAAAGGCTAAAAACCTGGGCCAAGAAAGACACCAATCTTATGATAGTAACGGTTGAAGGATCGACACGACCCGAGAGACTGACGCTCCAAACAACAATCAAAAAGACAGAAGCCTATATCCCTCCGGTGATGCAGTGCTCAAACTGCCAGCAGTTTTCACACACAAAGAAAACATGCAGGAGAGACGCAGTCTGCCGATATTGCGCGGGAAACCACCAATATGGCGACTGCCCCAGGGCGAAGGAGGACCACAACTACAAAACAACTAACACAAACCGTACCTGTGCAAACTGCCTCGGAAACCACGGGGCTAGGTACCGAGGCTGCCCAATTATCCAAGAAAAAAAGAGCATCTTGAAGGAGGCCGTGTCCAAAAACATTCCCTTCAAAGAGGCAAAACACAAGTGGCTGCGGATGTTGCAGAAAAACAGCGCATGATTGATAGACGACAGCTACACAAGCTGACCGCTGAACTCAAAGAAAAGAAAATGAAACTACAGGCCGTAAACAAAAGCAAGCAGGCTCCCGAAGAACCAACCGACAGCGGTGAAGACGTAATAGATCTACAGAACGTCAGAGATATGATGAAAGAAATGAAAAGAATTCAGCAGCAGATAGAAGCAGATGTCAAGAGGCTGACAGAACTGACGGAAGAAAAACTGCAGAAATACTCAAAAAATCGAGACAGAACGAAGAGCCATTGAGGACATTACACCAAACAACACGCGAGAAAACAACACGAACAATCAGACGAAGAAGTCATCGAGAAACTCTAGAAAGACTACTCCCAGCAATCATAGAAAAAGCACTATTACAGATACAGGAAAAAAAGAAGACACAAGAAGCAGAAACGAGGAGGACAAAAACTCACAAAACCTAACAAGCCAGATAGGGAGGCAGCAAATGAACACCATGAACACGCCACGACACCACGAACGGACAAGAGCAAGGAAACCAGTCAACCAGCTAGTGGTCCTTTTCAGGACCAGTCCTTTTCAGGACTAACAGACGACTAGCACCGAAGAACCTAACACACAATATACCCCAATTATAACCAACTTTCAGGTTGAACAGGGTATTACAGCAACATAGTAGACGAAAACAACAATAAAGTGAAAGGACACACGAACCGAAAGAACGCAGAGGACAAAAGAAGAGAGCTAGGCACGTATTCCTTCACCATTGAGTATTTGTGCTGGTCTGCCTTTGCCAGAAGTAGTCCTGTTAGTATTTCCGAAAAAGACCAGAGGGTGAGTAGGGCTACTGTACCTATTTTGTTAATGCATAAAAAATGTAAATATGTCACTTCATTGAACACTCATGCTGTGAAACGATCCTGAACTGATTTCTGAACTATCCTTGTCCTGTTTTAATAATGTGTTTATATGAATGTATCCTGCTCTATGATTATCCTATCAGGTTATATCATTGCTTATAACTTCAACATAGCACTATGTAACGATGGGCAACAGTTCAGTAGCCATTGTTATGAACGTAATAATCTGACTGACAGCCAATGGTTCTCAAGGTTGAGACCAGGAACACACTCATATAGAAGAAATGCTCAAGTAGCAACCATGTAAATAAGTGGTTCTTAAGCCCTGGCCGCAAGGACACCCCTACAGGTTTATGGCAGCATGGGAGACTATATCCCAGTGGTTCTCAACCCATTGGTACCAATGACCCCCAAATTGATTTGACTGCTCTATGGGCACAAAGTAGGCCAGGGGTTCTCAAACTTTGATAACCATAAGCAATATATGTCAGAATAATTCTGCTTGGATGGAAAGATAGCAGATGGAAGAATGGACTATGTAACATAATGTGATGTAAATGAATGATGTAATATAATGTACTGTAATCATATCATTTGAATTTGTTGTTGGCAAGTAGACATCTGTACAACTAACAATGTAACCAGAAACACATGTGCGCATTCATACACATGCATTACTGATGACACGGAACAACAATACATTAGGCTAGGGGAACTCTTGGAAAGAGGCTAGCCACAGTCTTTGTGTTGTTTTCAGGTTTCGGTCGTACATATAGACATAAGCCAGAAGTGAGAACCCAAGTGTTATCCTGCATAGCGACACGGAGCACTACAGCTGGTCTACCTGGTTGTGCTGGTATCCCTACTACATGGGAAGATCAGCCGAGTCTATACAGTCGTGTGGAGCTCACCAACATTGTCAACCATCATTTAAGGAGCACTCAGTTAAGTGCAGAAACAGATGAACATTCGATCAATTTATATGTGAAGAGTCAAGTCATATGAAGAAAAAGACTGGTTAACGTTTTTTGTCAGAAAAGCAGAGACACTGTAATTCAGTAAAGTAAAATAATATCACTGTGATTTCTCTGGATATTGTGTAAATATAAAATTCCTATTCATATAGCATTTCTATCTATTTCAAGAACAGAAGATAAGATAATCATTATAAATAAATTGATTTTAATTGTAACTTGAATTTTGTTAATTTCATAAAGTTACTATTGAGTTCAATTTGAATTTCATTGTTATTTAAAGCATAAGATAGTTATTACGAGAAGACACTCTAGGCTCTTGATCTTCTTATTACCACCGGACCAGGGGTCTTTACTGTCTGACTATCCTTTGTGCTATCATTCACCAGTGCTCATTTCTGAGACTGGGGTATATCGTGGAGTTCATTATTCTTTATTGAACTATCATCGACTGTCATCAAGACAACATGCGTCTCACATATTTGTCTTCTTCACGGATGGCAAAGGTGTGCAGATCATGTATTTACCCTCAGAAACATTATAGAGCAGTTTTCAGAATCGCAGAGACAGCTGTACATTAACTTTGTTGATTTTGAAAAGGCTTTCTACAGCATACACGGGGACAGCCTATGGAAAATTCTGAGGGCTTATGGAATTCCCAGCCGCATTGTTTCCATCATAAAAAGCCTCTATTCTAACTTTACGTGCAGTGTTGGATCGAGTAATGTAACTTTCGAAGTGAAAACAGGAGTACGACAGGGATGCCCTTTATCAACAACATTATTTTTGACAGTCATAGATTGGGTGATGCACCAGACAACAGAGGGCAGTCCAAGAGGAATTAGATGGACAACGTTTTCTACACTGGAAGACCTGGAATATGCAGATGACATTGCACTACTCGCACATTCACATCAACACATTCAAGACAAAACCGATAGACTGGATAAGTATGGCCAGCAGGTTTGACTGAACATCAATTTGAAGAAGACAGAGGTCATGACACTAAATGTGGGCAATCCTGAGCCAATAACAGTAAGGAATCAGACGTTAGAACAGACAGACACATTTACTTACCTAGGATGCATAGTAACACCTGACGGCGGAACAAGCAAGGACATTAACAAAAGAATGAATAAAGCGAGAACAGCCTTTGCTGTTCTCAACAACATCTGGAAGTCTTCCCAGTACAGCACAAACACCAAATTAAGACTGTATGAGAGCTGTGTACTTTATGTGCTTCTCTATGGTGCGGAATGTTGGAGAGTAACAGAGAAGGAAATGTCGAAACTGTCCTCCTTCCACCCAATCTGCTTAAGGAAAATTCTCCGAATCTTTTGGCCAAACACCATTAGCAACCAAGAACTACTTATTCGGAGTAACCAGGAGGACATGCACACCATCATAGCTGGAAGACGCTGGAGTTGGGTTGGCCACGTCCTCAGTAGGGACCCTGATACCATCGCAAGAACAGCTATGCTATGGACCCCCGAGGGAAAGCGAAAGAGAGGCCGACCAAAAACAACTTGGCGGAGGACTGTGGAGGCTGAGATGCAAAGAATGAACCAGAGTTGGGGCACTGTACGAAGGATGGTCGCCAACCGAGCAAAGTGGAATCAATTTGTTGCTGCCCTACAAGACGCCACCAGGCGTGATGGCCACTGACTGCTATGACGGTTGGTGGTTATGGATCAGAGAAGAAGAAGAAGAAGAAGTAACAAAATCTTAGACATTTAGTTACAAGCTGGTTATTGAAGATACTGATTTTACAAGAAATTTCACTTAAATTTTCTTTTTTTTAAATAATGGTGAAAAAAATATTACAACTTGAAAATGTAAGGAAGAGTGATACATGTTTAATGGTAGAATGTCCAATGTCACATTCAATAGTGTTTGCTATACTGACTTTCTTCTGAATGAGTCAGAGCTGTCAAGTGCATGCAAAATGTGTATATGATCATTTAAAAAAAATATAACTTATATCTATAATCTATCTATACCTTGTACAAGTGCTTTATCCACTACACTAAGGCATTTGAGATATAGAAAATACATGACAAAATTATGAAAATGCATGAATGCATCAACATTGATTGTAAGGACCTGAGAGTTATCAATATGTATTAGCAAAAAATAACATCAACTATGACAATTAACAGCCATAAAGGAACAGATTTAGCAGATTAATAAAGGGTGTTATACATGTTTGACGATAGAATGTCTGTGATTGTATTTTAAACAGATTGTGCCATATTGATTTTTTCAGTGATTCAGAGATTTTCAAATGCATACTAAATGTGTGTAAGATCATGTTTGAAAAATGTAACTTTTCCCATTTGATAGCTAGAATATAAGTTTCATATAATAGAAAGATTTAAAAATGGCAATTTTTCAATAAATCAATCAATACCCTTTAGCTCCCCAAGGAGTGTAGACCTTCAACAAAAACATGCCAAGTCTTCCTGTCACGTGCCATCCGCTCAAGTTCTTTCCATGTTTTCCTCATCTTTTTTACCTCTGTATCCAGCTCTCTTCTCCATGTGTTTTTTGGTCTACCTCTGCTTCTCTTTCTCTGTGGATTCCAGAACAAGGACTGCCTTGTAATGCTATCAACAGGTTTCCTCAATGTGGGTCCTATCTATCGCCAGCGTCTTCTTCTCAACTCTTGTTCCACTGGCACTTGTCTGGTTCTTGTCATTAGTTCCACAAATTTGTGACTTGGTCGTATCATTTCAGTCCTTCTATTCTATGCAAGCACCCATTTGTGAAAGTCTGTAGCTTGTTGGTTGTTGTTTCTGTTGTTCTCCATGTTTCAGAGCCATACAATAGGACTGGCGACATTTGAGTTGAAAATTCTTATTTTTGTGTTACTTACTTACTTAGTCGTTTCCCTTCTACCGTGAGGTGTAGAGGTTTGGAAGAGAGAGCGCCAGACTATTTTATCAGCTGTCTTCTTCCTGGCCTGGTTCCATTCTAGACCTCGGTCCTTCAAAGATTGTCTAATGTTGTCGTCCCAGCGGACTCTGGGTCGTCCTGGAGGTCTGGATCCCTGGCTCTTTGTTTCCCATGCTTGTCGTGGTAGCCGATCTTCTCCCATTCTGCAGACATGGCCAAACCATCTTAGTTGGGACTGTTCTATTTGGGTCTGCAGCGTTTGGGATTTTAGGCCTTGACGTATCGTCTGGTTGCGGACCATGTCTCTTCTTGTTACTTCAACCACCTTCCTCAGATATCTTATATCTGAAGTTTGGATCTGGCTTTTGTGGGGTGTAGTCATTGCCCACGACTCGCATCCATATGTCAAGACTGGGACATAGGTGGTGCGGTATACAGCCATCTTCGTTTTCTTACCAACCTCTTTCTTGCTGAGGAATCCTCGATTTATGGCCTGAAAAAGTCTCCCAGCCGCTGCTTTTCGAGTGGCCAACTCTTCTTTGATGCCTCCCTTTCGGTCTATAATAGCTCCGAGATATTTAAAATGGTCGACCTGCTCCAGGACCTGTTCTCCCAACTTAATCTGATGTTTTCTTTCTTCTCGTGATATCACCATGGATTTTGTTTTAGAGCTGCTTATGACCATCCCTCTCTTCTCCAGCTCTTCCTTCCAGACTTGCAGGTTGGATTGGAGATGTGCCTCTGATTTAGCAATCAGGACAACATCATCAGCAAATGCTAGCTCTAAAAAACAGACCTGTCTCATCTTCCAGTACTTATTTTTGTGTTGGACTTAATTACTCTTGTTCTCCATATGTTTCCCAACGCAATGAAAACTCCTCCTGTTTTTGTATTTTATTAATTCCTGTATTTGAATTAAAACGATGGTGACTTTTGACTGAAAACAGAGTCCAAATAACCTCAGCTCTGAGAGTTTCTTCCTTGGTCACAGATGATGTCACATCTGTAGGTCTTCTAGTAGTGTCAGACATTTTTGTCATGTCCGAAGGACTAATGTTAGATGGTTTTGATGTTTCTGAAGATAAAACTGCTCCTTGGGGTTGTGTTCTTTTCTGTTTAAAAAAAATGGAACACACAAATAACTTATGAGTAGGCCTAAGCTCTGCCATCAATGGTACCTATACCTTGTAGCGGTATGGCAGCTTGTGTACCCTGACAATCCCCAGAGCTATGCCAGTGGGAGATTTACTCCTGGTAGGTTCAACCAAGCTGAACTGGTCTGCGTGGGTAGGGGTCAGACAAAAGCTGGTACTCTGGTCCTCAAGGTTGGGGGTTTTAGCACAGGGCCGACACCCCTGTCTATGTAAAAAATCGCACATGTTACAGAAACAATAATAAATGGAAAAACTTTGCTGCGGGATGGACATCCGGAGTCTCAGGCTCGTATGACTGACAGTAGTGAAAGCCGAAGGGAAGACACTGGCATGAAAACGGATGCCCCGACCGCAAAACACGAAACCAGAATTGGTTTTTGGAACATCAGAACTATAAATGAGGCAGGAAAGCTGAGACAAATCACAGCAGAGATACATGTCCTGGGAATAAGCGAGAGCAGATGGACAGGTAATTGGAGAATAAAAACAGCTACAGGGGAAACAGTACTCTATTATGGCAGAGAGGATGGTCAGCACAATGAAGGGGTAGCCATTATCCTGAAGAAAGGAATGGAAAGGTCTTTACTGGAATGGAAACCCATCAACAACAGACTGATAAGAGCAAGACTGAGAGGGAAGTTCACAAACACCACAATTATGCAATGCTATGCACCAACCGAAGACAGCGATGAAGAGTTCAAAGACGAGTTCTATCAACAGGTACAAAAAGAAATGGAAACTACACCCAGATACGATCTCATTATAGTAATGACAGACCTAAATGCGAAAGTGGGAGCACACAATAATTATAACGAAAGAGTAATGGGGAAATGCGGCAGTGGAACAGCAAATGAAAATGGCGACTAATTAATAAGCTTCTGCAGTATTAACAACTTGGTCATTGGAGGAACACTTTTTAAAAACAAGGAAGTATACAAGTCAACATGGGAATCATGAAACGGACGAGACAGAAACCAGATACATCACATAATGATCAATGGCAAATGGAGACGTGCACTACAATACGTGAAAGTAAGAAGAGGCGCAGATGTGGGAAGTGATCATCACCTAGTAGTAGCAAGACTTAAAGTGAAACTCAGAGCTGCTGCACCAGTTGCAGTCAAACAGAAAAGATACAACATCACGAAACTGAAGGATCCCCTCACCAGAAAAGCTTTCGTGGTCGACGTAAAGAGAAGATATGAGATTATCAAAAGCCAGGAAAGAACAGAGACCAATGATGTTGACCAGAGATTCAACACCATCTCAACAATATACAAGGAAAGCAGCAAGTCATGCTTGGGATTCCAGGAAAGAAAGAGCCAAGACTGGATAACACCAGATACGCTAAACACCATAGCAAAGAGAAAGGAAATGAAAAGAAAGAAACAGAAGCTAAGTCTTCCAGGTTGAAGGCAATACATAGTGAACAGTACAGTCAGCTGGACAAGGAAGTTAAACGTCAAACCCGTGCTAACAAAAGGACATTTCTGGATGACATTGCATGACAGGCAGAAGAGGCAGCACTGAGAAATGAACAAAGCACAGTATACAAAATAACTAAAATCATCAGTGGAAAACGAGGTCCAAACAATATTACATTAGTAAGAGATAAGCTCGGAAATCTCATCACGACCGTAGAGAGACAGGAAACAAGATGGGAAGAGCATTTCAGAGAAACTCTGAATAAGGAACCACCAGAGACACAATTGAATGTTTATGAGGCTGAAAATGATCTAGATGTTAATACAGACATCACACAAAAAGAAGAAATCATCACAGCAATCAAAGGGTTAAAGAATGGAAAAGCTCCTGGCCATGATAACTTAAATGCAGAGCTATTTAAGACAGATCCAGAGCTAGCAGCAGAACTATTAGAACCACTGTTTGCACAAGTCTGGAAAACAGGGACAACACCAACAGAGTGGAGAAAAGGAATAATTGTCAAATTGCCCAAGAAGGGAGATCTTGCAGACTGCAATAATTGGAGAGGAATAACTCTTCTCTCAGTTCCCAGCAAAATACTAGGCAGGATAATTATACAGACAATCTCAAAAGCAATAGACCACAAACTGAAGAAAGAACAAGCAGGATTTAGAAAGAACAGAAGATGTGTAGATCATATATTTACCCCCAGGAACATTCTAGAGCAGTGCTCAGAATGGCAAATACAGCTGTACATTAATTTCGTTGATTTTGAAAAGGATTTTGACAGTATACATAGGGGCAGTTTATGGAAAATACTGAGGGCTTATGGAATTCCAAGCTGCATAGTGTCAATCATAAAAAGCCTTTATGCCAACTTTACGTGTAGCATTGGGCAGAGCAACCTAACCTTTGAAGTGAAGGCAGGAGTACGACAGGGATGCCCCTTATCAACCATTCTATTTTTAAGTCATAGACTGGGTGATGCGCCAGACAACAGAGGGCAATCCAAGAGGAATAAGATGGACTACATTTTCTACATTGAAAGATCTGGAATATGCAGATGACATTGCACTGCTATCATATTCACATCAACACATCCAGGAAAGAAACGGACAGACTTAATAAGTATAGCCAGCAGGTGGGCTTGAACATCAACCTAAAGAAGACAGAGGTCATGACGCTCAATGTGAGCAATCCTGAGCCCATATCAGTAAGGAATTAGCAGCTGGTACAGACATATGCCTTCACACTCCTAGGATGCATAGTAACACCAGACGGCGGAGCAAGCAAAGACATCAACAACAGAATGAACAAAGCAAGAACAGCCTTTTAAAATCCAAACTACATCTGGAAGTCCTCTCAGTACAGCAAGGGCACAACATTAGGATTATACCAGAGCTGTGTGCTTTCTGTGCTTCTCTATGGCTCGGTGAGCTGGAGAGTTACAGAGAAGAAAATGTCGAAATCGCCCTCTTTTCACACAACATGCCAAAGAAAAAATTCTCCGAATCTTTTAGCCGAATACCATCACCAACCAAGATCTACTTACTCGGAGCAAGCAAGAGGACATGCACACCATCATAGCTGGCAGACACTGGAGCTGGGTTGGCCATGTCCTCAGAAGAGACCCCGATGCCATCACAAGAACAGCTATGCTATGGACCCCTGAAGGAAAATGAAAGAGAGGCCGATTTCTTCTTCTTCTTCTTGCGATCGCATCTTTCATGTTTACACCGTCAGATGAGTTCTCATGATGAATTCGACTGTTGTTTGAAGTTCCTTTTTAGCTCCATATAGCTTTGAGTTTAGTGTTGAGTCATTGGGCCAGTATATCTTTCTTAACTGGTCATACAGAGGACAATCCTGTAGAACATGCTCAGCAGTTTGTTCGTTTAATCCACATGTGCACAGTGGTGAAGCAGACAATAGTAGCTTGTGCATGTGTTTATTCAGTATGTTATGACCTGTCCTGAGGCGAAAAATGGTTATCTGTCCCTGCCTTTCAAGAGTGTGGTAGTCGTCGTTGGGTTGGTTCTCATCTCTTCTGATAGTCTGTATAGCTCTCTTTTTTTCAAAGTACGTGACTTCATTATCTTCTTGTTCACATTCTCCTCCCTTTTTTGCAAGTTTATCTGCCTTTTCATTTCCGGGTACACCACAATGAGATGGTACCCACTGAAGTAAGGTTCTTTTTTTTGCAGCTACCTTGTTTAGTTCATTTCTCAGATGCGGGAATTTACCTTCCTTGAGAGCTTGCAAGACAGACAGTTCTGTGAGGATGACTACTTGGAGGCAGTCAGAGTTGGTGTTATAAATCATATTTGCAGCTTGCTCTAGAGCTTGAACCTCAGCTGTATAGTTGGAACAGAATTTACCAGTGGGAATGTCCCTAGTCTCATAGTGGTTGTCAGGATATGAGATAAAGATACCGGCACCTCCATTCCTAACAGCATTTGTTGCTGATCCATCTGTATAGGCATGTATCCATGATTGATCGGGATAGCTTTCTTGGATCATACTCAATGCAGCAGTTCGTTTTTGCAGATCATTATACTCATATCCACTCGTGAGACCACTGACTGATGTATTAATTTGGAGGACACTGCTGGCCTGCTCCCATGGTACAGGGTATAGGGTGGGCTTCAGTGGTGTTGTCTTCATGGATAGGTCTTCTTGATGCTGTCTTTTAAGTCTTTTTCCCCGATGCACAAAGCTGCTACGTTTTAGACGTCCCAATGCAAGATCATCTAGTCTTACCTTCATTGGGTGCGTTGGCATACTGTTGTACTTTTCCATCTGGATCATGCTTTTTGTGTCTATTCTATGGGACAATGTCTGTAATCCAGCAGCCTTCTGCATCTCTGATATTGGTGTAGTTTTCATGGCTCCTGTAATGAGCCTGAGAGCTTGATTTTGCTCCTTGTCCAAAGATTGCAGATGTGAGTTAGCAGCTGATGACCATGCTGCTGAGCTAAACTCTAAGTGTAGTCTTATTACTCCATTATAAATCTTCTTTAGAGTTCGTTCATTTGCTCCCCAGTTGGTACCTGCTAATTTTCTGAGTATGCCTAGTCGTCTTCGGGCCTTTCCTTCTGCATTTTCAATATGCTTATTCCATGTAAGCCTTTGGTCAAATGTCACCCCAAGATAGGTGGGATAGCTTTCTTCCTTGATCACGGTTGTCCCTAGGTGTATGTTAGCTGCTTTGTCTTTGGGGGCGAGGGAGAACAGTGTTGTGGAGGTTTTGTCTGTGTTTATTGTGATAAGCCATTTCTCTGCCCATGACACTAGCATGTCTGCTGCCTGCTACATTCTATAACACTGACTAACAAAAAAAAAACTTTTTTTTTCTTTCTCTAACATTTCTATGTTTTTCTGGTCAATTTTAATGCGCTGTTTTTAAATCTGCAAACCGTTTTTCTCTATCAGGTCGGGATCTCTAGAAATACGCAATTGAAGTTTTTTAACAACACATACAGTATTACAACATCATTCGTACAAGAAGTATAACAGTTATGTAGGCTTGAATTTCTTTGCAGTCGACTTTCGTCGGTGAATGGCATGTGGTACATCGCGATGAAGCATCTAACAATAATCGGCAAGCATGGTCACACTCCACCGTCCTTGATAACGTGACTCCATTACGGCGATATCTTGATGGAATCATTCTCCATGTTCATCGCTGACTTCGCCAAGGTTGTCAGGGAAAAAGTCAAGATGCGAATCGAGCAAATGGATTTTGAGGGACATGATAAAGCCCATAATTCTGTATGCATCTATGCACTGCTTAACAATATGCAACATAGTCAACAGATTTGTGATTTCCCAGAAAGTTATCGACGATCGATTTGAATGCCATCCATGCGCGAAGTTCACTACCATGTAACAAGTTCTCGAATTGTTTGTCTGCAATAACTTTCCTAATCTGAGGTCCTACAAAGATACCTTCCTTTATCTTTGCATCGCTAACTTGCGGAAACTTTTCTCGAAGATAAGTGAAAGCTTTGCTCGTTTTATCTAACGCTTTTACAAAATTCTTCATGAGCCCCAACTTTATATGTAACAGTGGTAAAATGAAGCTGTCTTTGTTAACTAATGGCTCGTGTATTACATTTTTATGCCGGAGCTGCATACGATCCCGGATAGGCCACACCTTTCTTGCATAATGTTCCTGTCTGTTGCAGCTGTCCCATGCACATCGGAAGCAACAAAATTTAGTATACCCAGTCTGCATGCCCGTGAGAATTGCAATGACCTTAGGTATCCACAAATCCGCCATTGGTAGTCATTGTACTTTATTTTTTCCAAACGTATAGCCATATTGTCATAAGTTTCTTTCATATGAACAGAGTAGGCGACTGGAATTGATGAAAATAAATTTCTGTTATGCAATAACACGGCTTTTAGACTAGTCTTGGAAGAATCGATGAAAAATCGCCATTCGTTGACTATGTGCTCATGACCGTTTACATCTTTGCAATAGCAAATGTCATCATCCATCTCAAAGTATTGAACAAGTTCTCTGTGTCTATGACGAAATTTAGATATCGGAGTATTGGGCGCTAAAAGATTCCATTCTTTGAGTCGCGAACCGAGTAATTCCGCATGTCCTTTGGTAAGAGCGAGATCACGTATTAGATCTGAAAGTCCTGAATGGTTAATTAAGTAAACACCATCATTCACCGGTATGTAATCTGAGTCAGAATTAGTTTCTAAAGCAGGTGTTGCGTGCATTTTTTGACGCACATATTACAAAAATCGATATGGCTATTTAATATGGGAAAAATATAGACATTCATTTATTTGTGTATGAAAATGCTGTTTATGGTAAAAGCGAGATAATCCATGTTTGATTCACACTTTTGATTATAGGAGTAATCGTTCTGGATATTGATCCAGCGCAAGGATATTGCGCTTGCGTTTGTACTTATTTTTTAGGGCCAGAAAATATATTAATTTGCTTATTGTGTTTATGGCCTGAATTCATATGCATTACATATTATTAGTACAAGTAGAATCAGTCCTATATTGTATATTTTTGATTGGTAGGAGGGACTAGATTCTTGTATTCCGGTCTAGCGGAAGTATGAGTTGTTTTGACAAGTCGTGATGAGTTCCGATGTACTGCTTACAAATGGCGGGGTACGTTTTTCTAGAGCTGGTCCTTTCGTCAGAAAAAGATGTCTTACGAAGTGGTTTTTCTACTGAAGGAGATGGTGTCTCTACGATAGTTTGTGTTAGAGACTCTCCTTATGTCAGTATATAGATGATTCGGACTCCAGGTAATCCCAGCTCCTATTTTGATGATCTCTCGTCGGTTAGGCCTAGCTTGACTTTTTGGGCTTCGCTATGCTAGTGTCGTGTTTTGTATCGACGAAGATGACAGATTTTCCTGCAGCGGTTATGGCTACGTGAATTAACCTGATCACCGTAGAGCTGTATGGAAACATTTATGAAATCCTTTATATACCCATTATAAATTAACTCTGGCTTATATTCTCCTTCCTATGAATGAGTGAACGACAACTCAGGGAGGCAGCCATGTTGGATTTCGGTCATCATCTGTTTTGATCACTGCCAAGAGAACAGATTATTTATCCTATTATCGGACAGTGACAGGGAGATCTCAATCTTGCTAGAAACCCCCTTCGTGGTTTCATAATATATGCTACAAACTATGGACGTCAAGTAACTTTAGTTATTTATCGATCCGCCTTCACTGACGCGTTTAGTCAGATAGGGGGATGTGGCCATAATGTATCATGACATTGAACTTTTGATGTACTGCCCATTATTTCTGAATGTGTCATGACTTCAGATCTGCTATGTATACCTACAAATTGATATGTCAACATACCATGATGTACTCGTATGTCCCAGTGTGTACGTCTGAATAAATTGAGTAAACAAAGATTCCAGCAGTCTGCATTGGTGCCTTGTAGACACAAGTGTATGAGTGATTATATTGGTCAGCACACGAACAGTACACCATTCGCGGTAATCACACTCTACACTTCTACTTCATACATACACCATCCTGCGTCGGTTGAAGTGACCAAGTTTAGGGCCTGCTTCCCCTGGAGCCTTTGCCTTCCCTAACTCAGGACTAGGGTGAGTTACCCATTTACAGCTGGGTAGACTGGAGCATGCCTGATCCCAACAACACACCACCCTTCCTTACAGAGCATCCAGTGTGTGTGTGAAAGCAACTTTACAGAGTGGAAAGAAGAAAACAAAAACTTTACAGTGGCGAGCCAGATTCCTGGGTCCAGCTTACGCAGTTTTGTGTTGAGAATCACAGTTTACAGCTGAAAGAACATTTGTTTGAACACATCAACACCAGTAGGACAGCTATACAGTCGATGTCAGCTTGACCTGTATTACCGATAGGATGCTGTATCTAGGTCAGCGCTTGTTGACAGTTTTTCGCTGTACAGACAGTATTACACAGGACAGTGGTATCAAGTGTAGAAAATATCTGGAGCAGTATTGTTGACATTTCTCAACGTACAGAAGAATCACAGTGTTGTTGAACATAAAGTGCATAGTTCATCGTGGGATCTTCATATGCTCAAAAGAGAAAAAATTGACAGTGTAATAGTTTAGAATTAAATCTATTACTCAATAAAGTGGCAAGTTATTAGAATTAAAATAAACTGTGCCTGCTTTACAACACCATACCTGCAACACATTCCATTCATGACATAAATTATATTGTATGCTATATGCTATTTATGCTTACATGTTATTTGTTATGTATTAAATTAATTTATGTTCTGTGTGACTAGTACAAGGTATGCCGAGTTACATTGGTCTGGTACTAGTATTCGATAGGTACACATTTTCTTAATTGGAAATTTGTTAGCAACAATTTGCTGCTATTTCTGTTAGTTGTGATGAGGTGTTCTTTTCTTCGTTGTTTTTGTTAATAATTTTGGTGTTCCTTAGTTTTGTTTGATTTGTTTGTATAATTGTAGGTCTCATCTTTCCTTTCATTTCAGTTTTTTACACCCTTATGTTTATACACTGTGGCGTTATTTGTCTTGTCATTTTATTATTGCAGTTATCATCACGGTTTCTGTGATCATTTTTTTTTCATTTCTCCTATTTAATTTAATTTGATCTCTGCAAATGTGTTCATATTGTCTTTTCTTGTTTGTCCTTTGTAATGTCTTTAGTTGACATATGACGTATAGTGGTATACACTGATAGTATAGTACAGATCAGTACTTTATGATTGTTATTGTTATAAAACAAAATGTACAAGACCTTTGTAAGGCTTGTCTCCCAAAGTGATTGGTAAAGGGAAATATTTTTTCCACAGGTACCCAAGTGATCTTTGATTACATTGAGATATACAAGACCTTTGTAAGGCTTGTCTCCCACAGTATTTGAGATACAGTTATTGTGTCCATAGGTACTCAAGTTATCATTGGGTATTATAAACCATACAAGTTTGGACTAAGACTAAGTCTATGGTATAGACTTGTCTCTCATTAACGTGAAAGAGGGTAATTTATTTACTTTTTCAGGTTTCTGATTTAAGAAGACAATATGTCTACATTAGATTATTTCATTGCACAAGGAAAATCTCTTGATAAGACTGGAAAAGACTTAGAACAATGGGCTGTTGCTCAATATGACAAAGCATTAGCTGCAGAAGAGAAAAAAATTGCTGCTGCTGTTGAAGAAAGAAAGGCTGCTGCTGAGGAAAAAAAAGCTGCGGCTGAGGAGAGAAAACTTCAAATAGAAGAAAAAAAAAGCTGCTGCAGAAGAAAGGAAAGCCTTAGCTGAAGAAAAAAGATTAGAAAAAGAAGCTGATACTGCTGCTGAACTTAAGAAATTGCAGATGCAAGTGGAGGAAAGGAGATTTGAGGCAGAACAGAAGAAATTAGAAGCTGATGCAGAGCAGAAAAAATTAGAAGTTGCTGCTGCTGCAGAACAGAAAAAATTAGAAGCTGCTGCAGAACAGAAAAAATTAGAAGTTGCTGCTGCTGCAGAACAGAAAAAATTAGAAGCTGCTGCAGAACAGAAAAAACTAGAAGTTGCTGCTGCTGCAGAACAGAAAAAATTAGAAGTTGCTGCTGCTGCAGAACAAAAAAAATTAGAAGCTGCTGCAGAACAAAAAAAATTAGATAGAGAAGCTGAAGAGAGAAAAGCAATAAGAGAACATGAGTTTGAATTAGAGAAATTAAAATTGACATGTATGAGTAATGTTAATCAGGCATCTGGTGGTAATGGTAAACCCTTTGTATATAAGGTCAAGGTACCAGCGTTTAACCCTACCAGTGATGACATAACATTTTGGCTTTCTAGATTTGAACGGGCTTGTCGATCTCATAATGTTGACAAATCACAGTATGTGAATCAGTTGTCTGAAAATCTAAAAGGGGAGTCTCTGAGTAAGTTATATTTTGTTGAAGAGGCCGACAAAGATAATTATGATGCTGTTAGGGCAGCTTTGATAAAGAGATATCAGCTGTCTGAAGAAGGTTATCGTCTTTTGTTTAAAACAATGAGACCTGAGGTAGGTGTAGAATTCTCAGATTTCATCTCAAAAGCACGAATTACACTTTCACGATGGATTGAATTATCCAAAACAGAGAAAACATTTGATGGTCTTACGGATTTATTGCTAAGAGACAAGGTCATGTCTTCTGTAAATAAATCATTCCTAGAGTTCTTACATGAGCGTAAACCTAGTACAATAAAGCAAATGGAAGAATATTGTGACCAGTATGCCACGGCACACCCTGACATGATTCTTGGTAACTCTAACATTAAAGAGAGTATGCCAGTTGCTTCGGCAACAGAATATAATCAGAATTACTCACACAAATTCCAAGGAGCTAAAAATAAATTTGATAAAAAGGTTAATTGGGATAAGTATCAAAACCAAGATAACCGCTCAAATCAGAGTTCTTCTTTGAAGAACTGGAATCGGTCTGATAGTCCTCGACACGCGAGGGGTTCCCATAATGTTAGAAATTCTCGGAAAGGGAGTAGCTATAGGAACTACCCAAGTGCTTCATGGAGACAAAAGAAACAATATTACAGGGATACTCAATATAATGAGCATGATGATTATGATCATGAATATTATGATTCAAACCCAAATAGGGGTTATAACAGAGGCAATAATAATTATAGAGACAATTATAACCGAGGTAGATCACAACACAAAAGACATGGTAAATCTTATTACCAGGCTAACTCTGCACAACAGGAGTTCCACGACACCGATAATCAGAATAATGATAAAAAAGACTCCAATAGTGTAGCAAATTCCGCTTTCGATTTTGCTAGAGCATCTGAGTGTTCGCAATGCAAAACATTATTCGATCCAACCACAGTGTCTACTTTAAGCTGCGGTCACCCACTTCCCGCTCTTCATGCGTCAATTGCGCATAATGGAAGGGGTGCTCTTGTCTTTAATAGGGGCCTAATAGATGGTACTCCGGTATCAATTCTTTTCGACTCGGGGTGCACTACCATTGGAGTGAGGCAATCACTCGTAAATCCTTCTCGAGCTACAGGCAATATAGTCAAATGTGTAACATTTGGTGGCACATTGGAGAAGTACTCCACTGCCATTATCAATATTGCTACGCCTTTCTTTACAGGAGAGGTGCAAGCATGTCTCTTGCCGAATCCGATCGCTGATCTTATCATCGGTCGCATTCATGGAGTGAAAGAATGCACTCCACAGCAAATTTCTAATTGGGAAAATGTTAATATGCAATCGGCTAATGCAGTAATCACTAGGGCTCAAGCTCTTAATATGCCACAATCTTCACATTCTGAAGATAATGATGCGCAGATCCAAGATGATCCCTTGGAGATTTCCCACGATTCCTTTATCAAACAGCAGGAAGATGATCCTACTCTAAAGAAATTCTTTACTCTGGCAACAAAAGGTGATCCGAATAAGGATACAAATCGTAAATCTTGGATTACGATGAAGAATGGCGTACTTGTACGTATGGTACAAGACTCCGCTAAGTCCATTCATTCTCAAATCCTTGTGCCTAAAAATATGAGAGTTAAAATCTTACAGCACGCTCATGATTCGCAGTGTGCTGGACATATGGGTTTTTCCCGTACTAAAGCTAGAGTTCTTCAATCTTTCTTTTGGCCTGCTGTGAATAAGGACATACGAATCTATTGTCGATCTTGTAAAGTATGTCAAGAGATTAAATCCAGAGGTCCACGCCATGATGCACCTATTCAGGCTGCAGACATTCCCATTCGGCCATTTCAAAAAATGGCGATAGACATCATTGGTCCATTTAAGATAAAGTCTGCTAGAGGACACCAATTTATTTTGACGTGTGTTGATATGTGCACACGTTGGCCGGAGGCTGTTCCTCTAAAGAGCATAACTACTGCTGATGTCGCAGATGCTCTTTGGTTAATATTTTCTCGTCTGGGGTTTCCAGCAGAAATATTATCCGACCATGGTACCCAACTCATATCGGATACCATGTCTCAAGTAATGTCGACTCTGAAGATAGAGAGATCGCTGAGTAGTATTTATCATCCTATGTCCAATGGGATGGTGGAACGTTTGAATAGAACTCTGAAAAACCTACTAGGTAAGATAACAGAAGATCATCCTCAGGATTGGGATAGGGTTTTACCCGCGGCTCTCTTTGCATATAGAGAGGTCGCCAACGAACATACAGGATTTTCTCCCTTTGAACTTGTCTTTGGCGCGAAACCGCGAGGTCCTATGTCCTTACTTCATGATCTTATAACTGCTGATAATATTGTCGATGACACAAAATCCTCTTATGAATATGTCATCGCACTTAGACACAAGATTATTGAAGCATGCAAATTGGCAACTGCTTCTTCTGAATTTGCGAAACAGAAGGCAAGGGAATTTGCCAATAAAAAGAGATGTTTGCGTCAACTTTGTCCAGGTGACAAAGCATTTGTCTTGCTACCTTGTAGGGAAAATAGACTTCTCATTTCTTGGAAAGGTCCGTACGATATAATATCAAAAGTTTCCGATGTTGACTATATCGTCGATATTGACGGGAAGCGTAAAACCTTCCACATCAACATGCTCACGGAATTCCATGAACGTCCTGATTATTTACAACCTGTTTTCCAGGCAACGGACGATTTTCCAGTCCAACATGGACAGTACTCATCTCTGTCAGTAATACAGGATGAGGAAACGAGTTTCTCGGATGTAAATTTACCTTTTCCACTGATTCCTCTTCACTCTAATGAATCATGGAAAGATGTTGCAATTTCTCCAGAATTATCTCCAGGAGAGCAGAAACAAGTTTCTACTATGTTAGAACAATTTCAGGATGTCCTTACTGACATTCCTGGTCAAACTGATGTCATTCAACATGACATTATTCTTACTGACCATAGTCCTATAAGAGTCAGACCGTATCCTATCCCGATACATTTTCAAGCACAGGTAGAGAAAGAGTTAGATGAGATGATAGAGTTAAAAATTATTGAACCATCCACATCAGCATATTCTTCGCCGATGGTTATAGTACGGAAAAAAGACAATAACATACGTCTTTGCGTGGATTATCGCAAATTGAATCAAGTGACTAAATTCGATGCTGAACCTATGCCTTTACTAGAAGAGCTACTTACGAGACTATCGAATTCTCACTTCTTTACTAAACTCGATTTGTCTAAGGGATATTGGCAAGTTCCACTATCCGAACACGCCAAACCGTTTACTGCTTTTTCGACGCCTAGGGGTCTATTCCAATGGAATTTCATGCCTTTCGGTCTTATGAACGCCCCTGCTACATTTGTACGCATGATGCGTCGAATCCTATCTCATCGCTCAGATGTCATTGCGTATCTTGATGACATCTGTCTTTTCAGTGATACTTGGAACGATCACTATAATGGTATAAATGAACTATTGTCTATCTTACGCGAGCATAACCTGACAGCGAAACCATCGAAAGCATGTATTGGTTTTAGCGAAATATCTTTCTTGGGACACCGTGTTGGTCATGGGTTCCTAAAAACAGAAGACCATAATACAAGTAAGATACTTAACATTTCTATTCCTAAGACTAAAAAGCAAGTACGAAGTCTCTTAGGTCTAATACAATTTTATGGACGATTCATCCCGAATCTGTCCTCCATTATGTCACCTCTTTCTTCCTTGCTAAAGAAAGGGTCTCCTAATGTAGTCCATTGGACTCAAGAATGTCAATCCTCTTTGGATAAGGTTAAAACTATGTTTTCTACTTCACCTATCCTAGTATTGCCTTCTAAGGATAAGACATTTATTCTTCGTAGTGACGCTTCATCCACCGGGATTGGAGCTGCACTAATGCAAGAGTACTCTGGAACTCTGCATCCTGTGATGTATATTTCTCGGAAATTAAATGCCGCAGAGAAGAATTACTCGGTCCTAGACCGTGAATTATTGGCTATGGTTTGGTCAATCCTTAAACTGCAAAGATTTCTTCTGGGCGCGCATTTCATTGTGGAAACTGACCAGAAAGCTCTTACGGCTATTCAGAGTAAAAATCTGAAGAGCGCGAGATCAACGCGATACGCGATTGCTCTACAGCCATTTCATTTTTCGGTGCGAGCTATCCGTGGGTCAGAAAATGTGATGGCAGATATTTTGTCTAGATGCCCACACGATTCATAACTGTTATACAACTTTGATACAGTTGTTTCTATGTTGAAATGTGTACACATATGTAATATATCATATATTGATTGTAACACTACTTAGCGGTTCATTCATATTTATTCACCGCTGATCTTTCAATGTTTTTTGTCTTTGATGATCATGATGTTAAGATATCTTAGATGAAATTTATGTATAAACTAATGTGAAAATTGTGTCATTGCTAATATTGTAGTATGCGTTGGTGACACCTCTCTGGAAATATTTATACTTAGAGAAGTACTTTCTCTAAGGTCATAAAACTTATGCTTATCATCTGCGCATTGTTATTGGTGCGTTGTGAGCCTATTGTATGTTGCTCCTAGATGTATTTCAAAAAAAAAAAATGTACCATTTTTTTTTTTCCCGAGGGGTGTGGTAATCTGTTGCGTGCATATTTTGACGCACATTTTACAAAAATCGATATGGCTATTTAATATGGGAAAAATATAGACATTCATTCATTTGTGTATGAAAATGCTGTCTATGGTAAAAGCGAGATAATCCATGTTTGATTCACACTTTTGATTATAGGAGTAATCGTTCTGGATATTGATCCGGCGCAAGGATATTGCGCTTGCGTTTGTACTTATTTTTTAGGGCCAGAAAATATATTAATTTGCTTATTGTGTTTATGGCCTGAATTCATATGTATTACATATTATTAGTACAAGTAGAATCAGTCCTATATTGTATATTTTGGATTGGTAGGAGGGACTAGATTCTTGTATTCCGGTCTAGCGGAAGTATGAGTTGTTTTGACAAGTCGTGATGAGTTCCGATGTACTGCTTACAAATGGCGGGGTACGTTTTTCTAGAGCTGGTCCTTTCGTCAGAAAAAGATGTCTTACGAAGTGGTTTTTCTACTGAAGGAGATGGTGTCTCTACGATAGTTTGTGTTAGAGACTCTCCTTATGTCAGTATATAGATGATTCGGACTCCAGGTAATCCCAGCTCCTATTTTGATGATCTCTCGTCGGTTAGGCCTAGCTTGACTTTTTGGGCTTCGCTATGCTAGTGTCGTGTTTTGTATCGACGAAGATGACAGATTTTCCTGCAGCGGTTATGGCTACGTGAATTAACCTGATCACCGTAGAGCTGTATGGAAACATTTATGAAATCCTTTATATACCCATTATAAATTAACTCTGGCTTATATTCTCCTTCCTATGAATGAGTGAACGACAACTCAGGGAGGCAGCCATGTTGGATTTCGGTCATCATCTGTTTTGATCACTGCCAAGAGAACAGATTATTTATCCTATTATCGGACAGTGACAGGGAGATCTCAATCTTGCTAGAAACCCCCTTCGTGGTTTCATAATATATGCTACAAACTATGGACGTTGGGTAGACTGGAGCATGCCTGATCCCAACAACACACCACCCTTCCTTACAGAGCATCCAGTGTGTGTGTGAAAGCAACTTTACAGAGTGGAAAGAAGAAAACAAACTTTACTGCAAAACTTTACAGCAGGTAAACTATCACTTTCTGATGGTTCATTCACGTCCAACGGATTATGTTCTGGTGGTACTTGGATCGGACACGTGATTGGATCATGGGGCACTGGTTTCGAAACCAATTCAATATTTGAATAAACCACAGACTTTCTAGTTTTAAAAGTGAAACCATGGATATTTGTTAAGCAGAAGTAACAATCAGTAGTGTGATTTGTATGTTCACGCCATATTACTGGCACTCCAAAAGGCATCGACTTATGCTTCGGCGATTTTCGTAACCAACCTGCCAATGTATCAAACAAACTGCATTTGGCTTCCAAGATTTATTTGCATCATCAACTTTCGAATCGAAAAAAAGTTCATATGCTTTTTTTAGTAATGGTGTAAAGTTTTTCTGGTCAACACCATCGGTAAAATATCCGCACACGTAACAGAACAGATCAGCCGAATTTCTACAACTTCTAGAAGCCATATTTTGCTCAGAATTATTTCAAAACACAGTAACTATTTGAAAAATCGCGTAACATATGTCATGCATCTTTTAGCAGTATAAAAAGTAGAATTATGTTGCTTTTTATTAATTTTTAATAAGTTATATAGTAAAAATGAAACGGAGCAAATAACGGTTTCCCAAAAATATATTTATTCACAAATATCTTAAGAACCCGACGTGATAGAGATAAACGGATTTCAGATTTGAAATCAGCGCAAGAAACTGACCTAAGAACACTTATTCTTATATAAGAAAGAAAAATGTTGTTTGTCAGTGTAATTTGCTGTGGTGACGTTTTCATCAGTGCACCAGAGTACTAGGTCATCTGCATATAAGGCAGCTTTTACTCCTGCAGGGAGATCTTTCACCAGGTCATTGATGTAAACAAGGAAGAATGTTGGGGAAATTACTCCTCCTTGAGGTACCCCCTGATAGAGCAACAATTTTCTGCTCTGCAGACCATCAAGAGTGACTCTAGTTCTCCTGTTATGCAAGTATGACTGGATCCATTTTATCATGTTGCTTTGGATTCCACTTCTCCTAAGTTTTGCAATAAGGCCATCTTTCCACACCTTGTCAAAGGCCTGCTTGAAGTCGACCCAGATCGTTAGGACCATTTTCTTCTCCTGGAAGGCATCTTCTACTGCTTGAGACAAATAAGTAACTTGGTCTTCTATACTGTAGCATTCTCTAAATCCAGCTTGTTCCGGCACCAGGATCTGCTCAGACTCTAAATACCATTTCAATCTGTGGTTGACTATTCGCTCCATAGTCTTCCCAACACAGCTTGTGAGACTGACTGGCCGGTAACTTGCAGCCTCGGTCTTACATTTCCCTTTCTTTAGTATGTGTATTGTGATGGCTTCTCTCCATACTTGGGGTACCGTTCCTTTCAACCAGCTGTGGTTGAATATCTCAAGCAGTTTTGTCTTTGCTGCTGAGCTCAGATTTACTAGCATTTCATTGCTGATTTTGTCTGGGCCGGGTGACTTTTGGAACATGAGCTTGGAAATAGCGTTCTGTAGATCTTCTAGTGCGATGGGTTCCCTCATTGGGGCAGGAGTATCTGTCTGTCCCATGATTGCCAGTATTTCTTTTCTTATCTCTCTCTGATGGTCTATGTTAATGGGCAAGTTGCTTTCTGAACTGTATCTTCTACCAAACATGTCTGCAGCTTGTTTTCCTCTGAGAAGTTTGCCACCTTCATCCAATGTGATAGTCTGCCTAGGTGAGGAACGCTTTTCATTTAGAGACTTGACTAATCTCCAAAGTTTCTTGCCGTCTTTCTCAAGGTTCAGCGATGCCGTTTTAGTTCTCCAGCTTTTCCGCCTTTCTTCTAGCTTTGTTCTCTTAAACTCTGCTACAGCCTTTTTCCATTTGTTGTGAGTTTCAAGTGAAGGCTGAGACTCTGCGTCCTTTCTAGCCCTGTCCATAGCTTCCTGACGTTCTTGGAGTGTGCTGGACCAGTATGGTGGGTAGTTACACCGGCATCTTTTGGGAATGGTTTCTTTTGCAGCTTGTAGTATGCATCTGTTGAAGACTTTTACCACTTCATTAATGTCTCTGTTCGATACCGTGTGGTCAGACAGCAGCGTGTTCACCTGATGCCTGAATAAACTCCAGTTGGCTTTTTTTGTAATTCCATCTTGTAATGGCTGGGCCTGTACTGAGAGTTACACTCTGGACAGTAAGAAAGATTGGGCAATGGTCGCTTCCCCCTAGTTGGTCTCCTACTTCTCTACTAATAAGTCCAGCTATATCTGGGGTGGCGTAGGCAAGATCTGGTGTTGAAGTTGTGTGCCATCCTCTGGAGTAGATGGTAGGAGTATCTGTGGCAGTATTGACTAGGACTCATACAAGATGTTTCCCAGCTCTGTCTTTTTGCTGTATCCAGCCTGCTTGCTGTTCACTCCCTCTGCATTCCAGTGCATCATGACAAGTGGCACTCTGGGTTTCTCTTTTTCTGTTTTGTTTCGGTCAGTAGTTCTCCTCCGCCGTCTGCTGACTCCACAAGACGGTCTAGAGGGTCCTCCAGTAGCTGAGGGTGGGCTCTGTCGAGGCTCAGAGCCCGGCACTGCACCTGCCTGGTGGAGCTCCACAGGGCGAGCACCAGTACGAGATTTATTTGACGGTGTACTCATCCATAGAATAAAAGCGGGTTGCGTGATACTGTGGTTTCCGGTGCGCATTCTGGCCTAGTATCTACGACTTTAGCACCTCTTCAACGGGTGAGTGGGTTCATCCCTATCCTGTTTATGTTCCCAGTAGTAGACTATTTGCAAGCAGCCTGGGGTGTCACTGCTCTGCGCGGACCTTGTTTACCGAGGCGGCGTCCGAGCTCGTATGGTGAAAATATGGTTGCATTATCTTCAAAATAGACCTGTCTTTCCCGTGGCTTTTCTGCCATCCTTCAACTTGAGTTAGGGAGTTCTGGGCTCCAGTCTCTTTCCAAGGCATTTTATCCTGGCCTGGGACGCATCCAGAGGACCCCATTTCTGGTTCTAAGTTAGCAGTTGGGGATAGGTGGGGTAGCACACTGTGCATTCCCCGTCATCCAGGGGGCTCTCCAACTATGCAGAGCTTGCACAATGCTGTGCTCTAGTTCTGGGCTCTCCCAAGGAATCCTCACGTCCTGCACAGAGCCACTTCCAGATACCCACCACCTGCCATCCCTCCATTGTAGAAATCTCATGGATGCGGCCATCCAGTCAAGAGCCAGTATTAAGTCTGGTGCCCATGTGCTCCCCCCAAGCTTAGTGTGCAATGCTGGCTTTCAACATGCTGCAACACAAAGGGGGGGGGGGGGAGATTGTGAAGCTCAGCCATCTCTCTCAACTCTGCACCAATAAGCAACATCGGGGACTCAACTGTTCCTCAGTACTGGGAGGCTCCGTTTCTGGGTACACCACACACAGCCAATTGAGGCAACGGTCGTCTTGGGCGGAGAGGCCGAAGAAAAACAACTTGGCGAGGACTGTGGATACTGAGATGCAAAGAATGAACCAGAGTTATGACACTGTACGAAGGATGGCCGCCGACCGAGCAAAGTGGAATCAATTTGTTGTTGCCCTACAAGATGCCACCAGGCGTGATAGCCACTGACTGCTTTGACGGTCGGTGGCTAAGGATCAAAGAAGAAGAAGGCCTAAGCTATGTATATTTACCAAGTCAAAGTTCTACACACATACATAATATAGTCAAACAATGTTTAACTAGAACAAAAGCTAATATATAGTAACTGTGAGGGTGAAGGTATAATAATATTCTTATAATACTTATGATACTATTTCTGTTTGGTTTTTGTTCTTAGGTTTTGTTTTATCTCATTTGTTTGTTTAGATTTATTATTTTTTTTTATTTTAAAATAACATAGGCCTATGCACAAAATGGACCTCTGAAGTAAAACAAAAGAGAGGCCAACCAAAAACAACTTGGTGGAGTACTCATCTCTTTGTTCCACTGGGACTTGCCTTAGTTTTTGTCATCAGTTCCACATTTGTGACTTTGTCATTCCATTTTAATAATTCTATTCCACGCAAGCACCCGTTTATAAAATTAAAAGTCTGTAGTTTTTTGGTAGTTGTTTTTGTTGTTCTCCATGTTTCAGAGCCATACAATAGGACTGACTTGACATTTGAGTTGAAAATTCTTATTTTCGTGTTGGACTTGATTTCTCTTGATCTCTAAATGTTTCTCAATGCAATGAAAGCTCCTCTCTTTTTGTATTCTTAATTGGATACCATTATATGTTTCTCCAACTAAGCTGAAATTGCTACCAAGATATGTGAACGATTCTTCGTCAATTAGTGACATTTCTTCACGTTCAAGCTCGTTATCATTTCTAGCATTTATTTTCATTATCTTTGTCTTTTCCCGGTGCATTTTCAGACCTATTTGTTGTGACCTCTCATCGAATATTTTCATTTTGTCTTGCATCTGATTATGGTTATGGGACAGAAGAGTCAAATCTGAAAAATCTAGATCATCAAGCTATTTAGTCAGATTACACAGGATTCCATTTCTGTAGTCCAGAACTGACCTGTCTATCAAAATCTGATACATTAGTGACGATTATGTCAGAGAATTGGCACTGAAATATCATACTTTTTCTGAAGAGTTCAACCCTTCCTTGTACATCTATTTTCACCACAGATACACAGCCATGATCGAAACTAGGCCTCATCACGGTCCATTCTATGTAGCTGTAACAATGGGTATGTAACTGTTGTTAAGATATGGAAGGAAAAGGCAGCAAAGGCGTGAACTGGTCACACCGGTGTAGTAGACAGGAAGCATTGAACCGGCAACATGCACTGTACAGTGCATGCTACTGTCAGGTAGGGAACACTTTACAAGCGATTACTGAATAGGTAACAGGCATTTAACTCAGGCACGAAGCACTGTACAGCAATTCTTGACAGAAAAAAATAAAAAGGTGTATCGCACTGCGTTGAAGTTATTATAATCCATTAGGAAGTTATTTCCACAGTTACTTCCTTTATAGGGCAAAATACTGGAGAGATAAAGAGTAAAGATGTTTTTATGATTGCTTCATATGTTATTCATTTATAGTGTGTAAACAAATTTTATGAAACTTTTCTAATTTCGCCTAAAAATATATGGTGGGAAGTTATTATTTCATTGTTCATTGCAAACAGGTATCGGTATGGTGCGTTAGTAGTATAGTAGGCGCAAACCGAGGCGGATTCAGGCGGCGGCGCATGACTTTTATATAGCAAAATACTCGATCGATTTCAGGCGGCGGCGTTATCAGGTGGCGGCGCATGACTTTTTATATAGCAATATATGGGCAAAGCGAGGTAACCATTGATTAAACATAGATGTCGTTGATGAGCAGGACTTATATCCCTTATATTAAGGGGCGGACTTTTTATATAAGGAAATGTGGTGGAGGAGCGTGGAGGACGAGAGGCCTTTTATATAGCAATATATTAGTTTGATAATGGCGTGTAGGTAACTAAGGGGGATTTTTGTGTGTTGTGTTGTGTGTTGGTGTGTTTGTTTATACTTATATACATACAATATATATAAAAAATATATAAAAATCGATAATGACGGAAAATTAAAAAAAAAAGAAATAGATGATGTTGGATTAGGTTACTAAGAGGGTTTTTGAAGCGAGTGGAGTCTTTTAGTGCTGGCGCGGGTGACGAGGCATGGGTGTGTACAATTTGGGGTGTAGCGCTGGAGTAAGACAATGTATATATTTACATATATTACAATATTAATTAGACATATATTACAACAGTTATTAAGGTGAAGCTTGTGGGTGTGCGTTTTTGTGTAGGTGTTTTTGTGTATTGTGGTATTGTTTTGGTATGTGTAGGTTGTGTGTTGTTTATACAAAATACTTAGACACTATATATATATATAAAATATAAACAATCGATAATGACGGAAAATATAAAACAAAAATGCGATAATGTTGGATTAGGTTACTAAGAGGGTTTTTGAAGCGAGTGGAACCTTTTTGTGCTGGTGAGGGGGGCGACGCATGGGTGTGTACAATTTGTGGTGTAGGTTGGGGGGGGGGGTGGATTTTTTGTGTGATGTTGTGTGTGTTATTTAGACATATATACATACAATATATATAAAAAATATAATAAAAAAATCGATAACGACGGAAAATAAAAAATAAAAATCGATAACGGTGGCTTAGGTTACTAAGGGGGGTTTTTGAAGCGAGTGGAGCCTTTTTGTGCCGACCAGGGGGGCGACGCATGGGTGTGTACAATTTTGGGGTGTAGCAGGTGGTTGTGTGTATGTCTCAGGAGTGAAGTGATAGAGACTTACCTATACCAGGGACAGTATCTAGAGGTGGTAGTGAAGTGTTAGAGTCTTTACTAGGGCTATTTAGTTATACATTTATCTTACAACATAGAAGTATATAGTTAATGATCTCTTTTAAAAGAATACTTGATTTAAAGAGGAAAATATTAAAAAATCGATAACAGCGGTTTATGTTACTAAGGGGGTTTTTGTTTTAAAGCGAGTGGAGCCTTTTTGTGCCGCCGAGGGGGGCGACGCATGGGTGTGTACAATTAGGGATGTAGCTGGTGGTTGTGTGTATGACTTAGGAGTGCAGTGTTAGAGACTTGCCTATACCAGGGACAGCATCTAGAGGTGGGAGTCTGGTGTTTTAGAGACTTTACTAGGGCTACCATTTAGAGGTGGGAGTGAAGTGTTAGACTTAACTATTTGAGTGCGCGGGTGTGTTCGTGTGTTAGCCCGTGTGTGTGTGTGTGTGGGCGCTCGCGTGCCTGGTTATGTGTCTGTGTCTGTAAGGGTGTACACGTGTGCGGGTGTGGCTGTGTGATTGTGTATTGGGTTGTAGCAGGCGGGTGTGTGTGTATGACTCAGGAGTGAAGTGTTAGAGACTTGGATATACCAGGATTAGCGTCGAGAGGTGGGAGTGAAGTGATAGAGACTTTACTTGGGCCAGCGTGAAGAGGTGGAATGAAGTGTTAGAGATTTGTATGTACTAGGGTCACCATCTAGAGGTGGAAGCGAAGTGTTAGAGACATCACTATACTAGGACCACCATCTAGAAGTGGGAGTGAAGTGATAGAGACTTGACTATACCAGGTCTAGTATCTAGAGGTAGGAGTGCCGTGTTAGAGACGTCACTATACTAGGTCTACCACCTAGAGGTGGGAGTGAAGTGTTAGAGACCTGACTATACTAGAACCAGCATCGAGAGGTGGGAGTGACGTGTTAGAGACTTGACTATACCAGGGCCAGTATGAAGAGGTGGGAGTAAAGTCGCTTCTTTGCCGTTTCGGTGGTAGATTAGAGACATCGGTCGAGTGGTTGTCTGTGGTGGGAGCTGACGTACAAGGGATGGTGTTTGGACACCAACTTGGTTCTGGGGATATTGGATGATAACAACTGGAGTTGATGTAGTCGTCAAACGTGTTGCTGATACAAATAGTAGGACAGGTATCCGTGTTTGGTAACTGTAATCGGTCAAATTCGCCAAAGATTTCACCTTGTAAAACCAACAAATGTTCAAATTCAGATCGAGTTAACGTAACGCCGGACTTTCATACGTGTCCAGACTTGCGCGAACCAGGGCTTGCTTAGTGGAAAAAACTAATCGATAGTTGACGCGTTGTCGATGTGAAAATGTGTGTGTGCTGGTGTTGTAAATGTGTGACTCTGGTGGGGTGTAGCTGGTGGTTATGTGTATGACTCAGGAGTGAAGTGTTAGAGACTTACCTATTTGAGTGCGCGTGTGTGTGTGTGGGCGCTCGCGTGCGTGGTTGTGTGTCTGTGTGTGGGTGTGCGCGTGTGCGGATGTGGCAATGTATGTTTGCGTGCGTGCGCGGGTGGACTGTAGGGGGACAATGGTTGGTGTTAGGAAACCAACTCGGTTCTGGGGATATTGGTTGATAATAACTGGACTTGATGTAGTCGTCAAACGTGTTACTGGTACAAGTAGTAGGATAGGTATCCGTGTTTGGTAACTGTAATCGGTCAAAGTCGGCAAGGATCTCACCCTGTAAAGCCAACAAATGTTCAAATTCAGGGCGAGTTAACGTAATACTGGTTTTGGTAGAAAACTTTAGATATGATTCACCAAAGTATATTTGCACGTGTAGTAAAGGTTGGTCTCGGTAAAAACAAAACTAATCGATAGTTGACGCGTTGTCGCGGGGGTGATGAGGGGTGAGAGAAAAACCAACGGGTTTATATAAGTCAGCAATGTGTTCGTATGTTTTTTATACAATACACACACACATGTAGACAACAGTTATACAATATAGATAACAAAAGGTAAAGGTTATATAAATAGAAGTATATATTTATATTTTATTTTCAAACAGCAGTTAAAAAACATTATATGAGCAGGGTCACATATTGGAAGACGGTTAGATCAAAAGAGGGAGGCGTGTGCAATTTTTATATTTATTTTCAAACAACAGTAACAAAGGGGACATAATGGAAGAGAGCTGTTTTTAGATGGAAAGAGGCGAAGTGGTCCCGTTATCTGTCTTTTTATGTAAAAATAGGACACGGGTTTTCCGTTCTTGGGTGAGTACAAATAAAAGTCTAGCTTATTGTGATGTTTATTGAGCTCCTTAGTACAGTTGTCCTGCCCCGCGCTTGTTGTTTTAGTGAGAACCACCAAAAAAAAACGTGTGTTTGTCTATTGTGTTGTATTGTGTTATTCAGCTCCTTAGTACTAGGAGTATTGTGCTCCCCGAAACAACCCAGGGGTTCTCTTCTCGTATAACCTCCTACCCTGGGAGTTCTGACAAACGATTCGTGTTTTACCCTCACTAGTAAGAAAACTCGGATCGATGGGCGTCGCGAAACTTCGCGCGGAAAACGATTGCTTGTATAATTTATCTAAGAAAAACATTATACAAAAAGGACACATAATAGAAGAGAGCTATTTTTTAGATGGGAAGAGGTGTAGTGGTTACGTTATCGGTATGTACCTGTCTGTTTATGTAAAACATAGAACAGGGAATTTCCGTTTGTTGGGGGAATGTAACTACATATTGATACAGGTGATGGGGCACGTGGTAGTTTTCTTTATTATTTATATTATATCATGAGTAATAAGTCTACTCACCCCAATGGCCACACACAAAAATGTGTGTGCGCCGCAAGTGTTAGAGACATGACCAGGTCCAGCGGTGAGATGTGGGAATGAAGTATCAGAGACGTCACTATACTAGGGCCAACACCTAGAGGTGGAAGTGCAGTGTTAGAAACTATACTAAGTCTAACATCGAGAGGTGGAGAGTAACGTGTTAGTTATAACTCGTAATTCAACAGCTGGATTTCCGCCAAACAACTAGCGAGATATCGAGACTGATGGAGATAGAAGAAGAAGTGAGCACCCCAGTTTTGGGGTCACCCCCTCCCAAGACCACGAGAACCTCGGTCTGGCCTTTTTTGGGAAACTAGTCCCACGGCTAGAGATCGTTTTCATCTGTCAGATGATCGTTATATATGTCGTCATCGCGGTCTCGTTATTCAATCTGAGTCGGAGCAACGCAGAGGGACCGGACGGCAAGTTTTGGATCGGCTTATTGAGCAGTTGTCTCGGTTACATGTTACCTAACCCTAAGATAGGATGAGTTTTTACGTGACTTTACCCAGCAATGCCTCGATGAAAATATACCCAAACAATAACGCCGGTAACTTTTTCGTCAAATTGCCACAGACTATAGACTTGACTTCGCGTTACTAGGTTGGTTTTGTTGAGATGGCACTTTATCTTTCGACGAAAACCCGAGGAGGTGGCGCAGATACGGTAGATGGAAGGTATTGAGCCTTCTTTCTTGCTTAGCATATATTGTTTAGGTCTCACTGCCATATAGAAGTAAGCTGATGATACAGGCGTTATATATTGCAGCTTTGGTCATCGTTCCGAGTTTGGAGTTTCCCAAAAAGCGTGATGTGAGGCAGGCAAAGGTAGCTGCAACTCCTTAACCGTCCCAGAGTTCCTCTCGTGCCCAGTTATAACTGGGTCTGCCCTGCCGGGTTGTGTGCGGTATCGAGAGGCACATGACCAGTTCACTTCTCTATACTCGGTCCAGTATCGAGAGGTCACATGACCAGTTCACTTCCCTATACTCGGTCCAGTATCTAGAGGTCACATGACCAGTTCACTTCCCTATACTCGGTCCAGTATCCAGAGATGAGCTGACCAGTTCCATTCCTCGCTGCCTTTTACTTCCCTAACTCACGAGCAAAGTCAGGTACCCAATTACAGTTGGGCAGACTGGAGCGTGTCGATACCGTGAATTGAACGTGACACTTTTTCCGCGAGAGACCAGCGCTCTAACCTCTCTTTCAATCGGACGATCAATAAATATATAAATAAATAATATTGCATATAATTGTGCTTCTGAATAATTTTTATTAATTATAATTGTTAAACTAAAAAAAATACGTATGAAAGATCTTCGTTGTTATATCACAATGTGTATATAAACAGACTGTCCGTTAAGGAAAAGCCATGAAACAAGCTTTATTTAATTATTTATAGGCATCATACTGAGACGAAATGTCATGAGTGGCTAAAGCTAAATCTTAGTATTCGTGTTCAAAAATCACATTTTTACAAACTAATGTGAGACATGACTATCGTTACTGGTTTTACATTAAACAATTTATTATAATGATACCATATTGTGTTACATATGAAAATGGGAAGAAATGAAAGCATTGTGACAGGCATTTAATTGAATTGGTCAGTGATTTTTAAACATGCATGCAATTTATACAGTACTGAGTGCAGAACAATTTTTAAAAAAAGTTGTACTTATCATAATATATAGGGTGTCCTAAAAGTTACTGCGCAGTAAAGTACCTAGTACAACGTTGCAGTATCACGCAGCAGTTTCTTCTACAGCAAATGTTGGAAATGTCCACCATGGGCTTCAAGACATGTCTGAACACGCTTCTCCATATTGTCGAAGACCTTCTGCAGGGTTGTCAGTGGGATCTGTTGAATGTGAGTGGTGATTGCTACCTTCAGCTCCTCCATTGTGTGCGGATTGCTCTCATAGACCTTTTCTTTCAGTGTACTCCACATTTAATAGACCGGCGGAGTCAGGTCAGGAGAACGAGCAGGCCATATTTCACGGGAGATTATGTGATTACAAAAGATGTCCTACAAAATTGAAGTGATGAGTAAGCTCTGTGTGCAGTTGCACCATCCTGCTGGAACAAGGCTTCCTGAATGTCAAGGTCAGTAATGTGGGTTAGGAATGGTTGGAGAATGTCGGTGCTGTAACGTTCTGCGTTTATGATGTTATTGAAGAAGATGGGCCCAATTATTCGCTGGGCCCTGCTATGTCTTCTATCCTCCAGTGGTTGGAGATATGTTATCTTTTCAAGTTCGTTAATGGGTGTTTGTTAATTTTATCGACGTTTGATTTTGCCGCTGTTTCCCATGCTGAAACGCCATATTTTATAACTGTTCTTTCTCGACAATTAGAGACATTAAACTACGGACTAACAATATACTGATAGTGACAACTTACAGATTGAATCCCCATAGAAGATGTTTAAATAAAAGCAATTAAATAAATAATGCTTCAGGGCACAAGAACAAAGAATTAGTTTCAGGAAAGCCAGGTTCAAATGGGGGTGGTTTCTTCACGAGCACAGAAATGTCAGAGCACATTGTCACATCGGGCTAATTATGATGTACAGATTGATACGGTCGCCCAAGGTTAGAAGAGAGGTGGGTGCAGAGCGAAAATTCAAGAACGGAAATTTTATAAACAGCGATGAGGAACGCGGAGGTTGAATGAAAGTGCGTGACAGATCATGATGATGATGGAAGAATCAATGAATTTTTCCCTCACATTTATCACCAACTTGACTTACTGGTGGCTCGTATATCTTATACTATAAGCACCTGTCACTAGTGGGTTTTTGTTGTTAAATTATTGCCCATCTAATTTTTATTTTTTTTCAACTTTTATGTGAATTTCTTTCTAATTTACAAAAAAAAAAAAAAAAGTGCGTTTTACTAGGAATACAAGGAGAGTACATTCTATAGTACAAATGGACACTCGTTAATACTCACACTTTCATGTGCATACTTAAACAAGTTGAAATAACAATAAATAAATAAATACATGAATAAAGGGCTAAGATTGTTAATGAATTAATAGAGAAAAAATGGACGAAATAAAGTTAAATAGTCTTTTTTTTTTGGTTCGGTTTTTGCCTTCTTCTAGTGAGGCGCGTCTCTTTCAACCTATTTGGTTATATCAGAGCGCATTTTCAATCCCCAAAAAAAGTCAACTCTGTTGATTGCTAACCCGATCAGCGTTGATAGATACTAAGTTCTTAAAAGGACTAACATTATCTGTCTGATAGCAGAAAGGCCTAAAAAGGACTCACCAGCTTTTAGTTTTTCCATCTTTATTCACATTCCGTTGAAATTCACAAAAACATATGCATTGAAACATTGACAATAATAGCATGAATATAAGCATAACAATGAAAATACAATGTGCAGCTGTTTAAAAAAAAAAAAAAACATTAATTTCACTCCTTGCACACCCTCATTTACAGACTTTTTATTGTGCTCTAAAGTTATACATTGCACATTTTTTTGTAATGATGGGTGGTGATTGAAAGGACAAGGAAGAGAAAAATATATATAACACCCACTTTCTGTGGAAATATAGAGCACAATCTTTTTCTTGTTTTAACGGGGAGGGGGGGTGGGGGGGGGGGGGGGGTAATTATGTGTGCAAGTAAAAATTAATAATGACCATAGAGAAAGAATGGCCTGACAGTTAAGTAAAGTTCAACTTCGATACAACAATCTCACAAGCATGAAGCCTTTTTTGTGCGATTCCGTCCTTAGAGCTTGATACACCAGACATAAATCGTCTTTGTCACAGGAAGCATTCATTCAGATCTGATTTCACGGCCGAGCGGGAATTGCTTCTTGCTCAGCCTTAAAAAAATATAATAATTTTAAAGGGACTAAAGACTTATTTTTTTATTTTACAGATGTTTGTTTCGTAAATTTAATGGATACCTCTTTGTATAGAGTATAGATTACACAAAACGAATTACAAAATAAAAACCCGAACACACGCTCACATGCATACCCACACATATAAATGGGATTTCCATTCCTAAGATGGGAGAAGATCCGAGTAAAGACATCTTGGAGATAATAATATCGGTGGAACGGGGCGAAACTCCGCCTAGGCCGGTCCCAACCCCGGCTGAAAAAGGAGGAGGGCGGCATGCATGGAGGCAGCACCTCCACCATGCAAAGGCACATCAGGCCAAACACCTCTTCCTTTGTCTTAAAAACCCAATTACGCGAAACATAAGAGAGAAAAGTAGACTGATTCTAAAGGCGACGAACTGGAACGGACTACAACTTACGGAACATGGAACACAAGAAGTATGAATGGGAAGGAAGAGGAACTGCTGGAAGAGATAATGAAAGCCAAATTAGAAATCCTGGCTTTGACAGAAACAAAGAAAAAATAACAAGGAGTTATGGATCTTGATGGCGACACGCTGCTCTACAGTGATGTCCCCACATCTGAAAGGGCTAAAAGGGGGCGTGGGTTGTGTTGTGGAAAACAAACCAAATGGACAATATCAAGGGAAGCATTCATCTCGTGTTATCCTCTTACATGTCACAGTCTGTACAGGTGCTGTTGCGTCACTTGGGAAGTCAATAATGTACAGAGAGCTAACATTAAGACAAGGGTATAGATCGAACCATACACTTTACAGAATCCTCAACTTAAAAGTTGCTTTGTGGCAGCCATTGCGTAGCACGGCTACAATATTTGCAACAGAAAATAATGTACCCGTCGCACACACACACACTCATCTTTCTTCTTCTTCTTTCTTTGATCCTTAGCCGCCGACAGTCAAAGCAGTCAGTAGCCATTAAGCCTGGTGGCGTCTTGTAGGGCAACAACAAATTGATTCCACTTTGCCCGGTCGGCGGCCATCCTTTGTACAGTGCCCCAACTCTGGTTCATTCTTTGCATCTCAGCCTCCACAGTCCTCCGCCAAGTTGTTTTTGGTCGGCCTTTCTTTCGTTTTCCTTCAGGGGTCCATAGCATAGCTGTTCTTGTGATGGCATCGGAGTCTCTTCTGAGGACATGGCCAACCCAGCTCCAGCGTCTGCCAGCTATGATGGTGTGCATGTCCTCTTGCTTGCTCCGACTAAGCAGATCTTGGTTGGTAATGGTCTCTGGCCAAAAGATTCGGAGAATTTTTCTTAAGCATATGGTGTGAAAAGAGGACAATTTCGACATTTCCTTCTCTTTAACTCTCCAGCTCACCGCACCATAGAGAAGCACAGAAAGCACACAGCTCTGATATAATCCTAATTTTGTGCTTGTGCTGTACTGAGAGGACTTTCAGATGTTGTTTAGACTAAAAAAGGCTGTTCTTGCTTTGTTCATTCTGTTGTTGATGTCTTTGCTTGCTCCACTGTCTGGTGTTACTATGCATCCTATGTGCGTGAAGGCATCTGTCTGTTCCAGTTGCTGATTCCTTACTGATATGGGCTCAGGGTTGCTCACATTGAGCGTCATGACCTCTGTCTTCTTTAGGTAATGTTCAAGCCCACCTGCTGGCTATACTTATTAAGTCTGTCCGTTTTTTCCTGGATGTGTTGATGTGAATGTGCTAGAAGTGCAATGTCATCTGCATATTCCATATTTTCCAATGTAGAAAATGTAGTCCATCTTATTCCTCTTGGATTGCCCTCTGTTGTCTGGCGCATTACCCAGTCTATGACTGTTAAAAATAGAGTGGTTGATAAGGGACATCCCTGTCGTTCTCCTGTCTTCACTTCAAAGGTTAGGTTGCTCTGCCCAATGCTACACGTAAAGTTGGCATAAAGGCTTTTTATGATTGACACTATGCAGCTTTTAATTCCATAAGCCCTCAGTATTTTCCATAAACTGTTCCTATGTATACTGTCAAAAGCCTTTTCAAAATCAACCAAATTAATGTACAGCTGTCTTTGCCATTCTGAGCACTGCTCTATAATGTTCCTGATTGTAAATATATGATCTATAATCTACACATCTTCTATTCTTTCTAAATCCTGCTTGTTCTTTCCTCAGTTTGTGGTCTACTGCTTTTGAGATTCTCTGTATAATTATCCTGACTAGTATTTTGCTGGGAACTGAGAGGAGTTATTCCTCTCCAATTATTGCAGTCTGCAAGATCTCCCTTCTTGGGCAATTTGACAATTATTCCTTTTCTCCACTCTGTTGGTGTTGTCACTGTTTTCCAGACTTGTGCAAATAGTGGTTCTAATAGTTCTGCTGCTAGCTCTGGGTCCGTCTTAAATAGCTCTGCATTTAAATTATCATGACCAGGAGCTTTTCCATTCTTAAACCCTTTGATTGCTGTGACGATTTCTTCTTTTCGTGGGATGTCTGTATTAACATCTAGATCATTTTCAGCCTCTGGAACATTCAGTTGTCTCTCTGGTGGTTCTTTATTCAGAGTTTCTCTTAAATGCTCTGCCCATCTTGTTTCCTGTCCCTCTATTGTGGTGGTGATATTTCCGAGCTTATCTCTTACTAATTGTAGTGTCCTTTTCCTTGTAGTGGTGGTTATGGAAGGCTACTAGCAATTCTACGCGAATGTTCACTGTCAAAATCGATTTAACTTCTTCAATTAAATACTTCAACAAGAGGCACGCCAAACAGGCTGATACGTAAATACTCAAGTCGTTGGAGGAAAAGTTCATGCAATTTATTGACGTGACACGGTTGACAATACGAAACAGTTACTTCTGACGATCAACATGTAATAAGACGGTAAAACATGGCGTAATATTCATTCTTGAAATAGATATATGGATAGATCCGCAATAGAATTCCATCATCCATTTAGGACTGATCATGGTGCATTAATATAAAGTACATATTAACGATGAGGCAGGTAGATTTAAATGTGGACATTCAATTGTCCTTTTGACCTTGACAATGACTGTGAGATCCCCATTATGTATCCTTGCATCTGAGGTCTCTTGCGCGAGTACATTCCTGACTTTTGTTAGCCTCACGATTAAACATTATAGAATATTTCAACATATGTCTATTGACGACATCCTTGACGCATAGACTAATAATAATATTATATTTGAGTCACCTCTGTAATACGCCGACACTTTCAAGACGGCTGCTATAAATATACCATAGCGCAGATTCCATTAATAATATAAACAATGTTCATACTTTGAACACCTTTGAAGCTTCCTATGTATCGACGTTGTGACTACGATCCTTTCTGATACTAATATCGTATGGGTACCAGCTGGAGGTCACTGGTAGGAAGACGAAAATACTTCACACAAAAATTATCGATTAATGAATCTATTACTTGGCTTGAATGACCTATGGGCTATGACTTGAAATGCAGTGAGCCAGTCATGAAGCAAGTACAATAAGTCCGAATCAAGGACGAAAAACATCAGACTCACAGTCTGGAAAAAGGAACTCTGCCTTGCTCCACTAAAGAGATACGTCATCTGCTTCTCTGACAACAAAACGCGCTAATTTTCAAATATCAAAAATGTGCGTTCTCGTGCGCAATAAACTATAATACTCCCAACTGAGTTGGTGTGTACATATCTATAACAGATGTAGGACCTGGGACTACATTTATCTGTTAATGCCTGTTAAGAACATAATATGTACGCAACACTAATGTAATATTGTTTGCACCTCGTTTTTCACTGATAATTTTAGTTATTTTGTATACTGTGCTTTGTTCATTTCTCAGTGCTGCCTCTTCTGCCTGTCTTGCAAGGTCATCCAGAAATGAGACCCAAAGACGCAGCAATAGAGAACGCAGTCAGCGACTCATAGCTTGACTGCCTGCGTCAGGACCAGCGAACCATAGCTGGTCAAGACCGCACTCAACCTCTACGTGGTGGTCCTGGAAACAGTCTGCAGCAGTGCAGTCTGGCTGAGCGAGTGTGGATCGCAATGGGAAGGCAAACCCGGTCCTAAAAAAATGCCGTGCAGAAGTCGGATGTGTCGACCGAAAGGTGCAGATATCACAGCTTAGGCGTAAACAGACACAACGCAACCACCGTCCTTTTCAGGACGAACGAGGAAGAAAAAGAAGAATCCAGAAATGTCCTTTTGTTAGCACGGGTTTGACGTTTAACTTCCTTGTCCAGCTGACTGATCTGTTCACTATATATTGCCTTAACCCTGGAAGACTTAGCTTCTGTTTGTTTTCTTTTCATTTCCTTTCTCTTCGCTATGGTGTTTAGCGTATCTGGTGTTATCCAGTCTTCCCTCTTTCTTTCATGGAATCCCAAGCATGACTTGCGGCTTTCCTTGTTTATTGTTGAGATGGTGTTGAATCTCTGGTCAACATCATCGGTCTCTGTTCTTTCCTGGCTTTTGGTAATCTGATATCGTCTCTTTACGTCGACCACGAAAGCTTTTCTCGTGAGGGGATCCTTCAGTTTCGTGATGTTGTATCTTTTCTGTTTGACTGCAACTGGTCCAGCAGCTCTGAGGTTCACTATCAGTCTTGCTACTACTAGGTGATGATCACTTCCCACATCTGCGCCTCTTCTTACTTTCACGTCTTGTAGTTCATGTCTCCATCTGCCATTGATCATTATGTGATCTATCTGGTTTCTGTCTCGTCTGTTTGGTGATTCCCATGTTAACTTGTGCACTTCCTTGTGTGGAAAAAGTGTTCCTCCAATGACCAGGTTGTTAATACTGCAGAAGCTTATTAATTTGTCCCCATTCTCATTTGCTGTTCCACTGCCGCATTTCCCCATTACTCTTTCGTTATAATTATTATGTGCTCCCACTTTAGCATTTAGGTCTCCCATTACTATAATGAGATCGTACCTGGGTGTAGTTTCCATTTCTTTTTGTACCTGTTGATAGAACTCTCCCTTGATCTCTTCATCGCTGTCGTTTGTTGGTGCATAGCATTGTATAATTGTGGTGTTGGTGAACCTCCCTCTCAGTCTTGCTTTTATCAGTCTTGTTGATGACACACACTCATGCACAGACATAAATGGCGGTCTACAGCTACTTTTTACGACTTTCAGTGCTGTCATAGCATATTAGTGGTCATCTTGGTTTGGTCTACGCGAAATCAACAACCAAGGATCTCGAGCCTTTGCGTGTACAGAATTGTGTGTTCTGACTGCCTACCAAGCTTGTTATTCAGTGTCTTCTAAAACTATGAGCCAGTTTTTAAACTCTGAGAAACTACCATGTTTGATATACATAGTAATAATAACTTTAATACTAAGGGGAAAATAAATTTCGATTTCCAATAACATTAAAATTTTACTGCTTAAAAAAAATTTAAATTGCAATTAGGATAACATTATATATATATATATATAATGTTATCCTAATTGCAATTTAAATTTTTAAATATATATTTATATAAAAAAGGTAAAGGTAAAGGAACCCATTACACGCCCATTGAGGCATATTGGGAATATGGTGTTAGGCCCATATTATCTTGACCGTCGGCACACGAGGGGTGATGTGGTCGGCATCACGCCGGCCGCCTTAACCTTCCCAGAGTAGCTTTGGTACCCATTTGGGGCTGGGTCGACACAGGAGCCGTTTTGTGGGCTAAAAATTTTCCGCCTCATCTGGGGATCGAACCATAGACCACTGCGCTAGGAAGCCAGTGCACTAACCACTATGCTACTATATATATATATATATATATATATATATAATATATATATATATATATATATATATATATATATATATATATATATATATATATATATATATTATATATATATATATATATATATCATATATATATATATATATATATATATATATATATATATATATATATATATATATATACGAGGGGCGTTCCGAAAGTAATGTACCACATTGTTTTTCTCAGCAGCTGTTTATTCAAAACGCATGAAATTTATACACAATATACATGGATATGTCATGTAAACATCGGTATTATTCAACATATTCCCCATGAACTTGTACGGCTTTATGCCAGCGAGAAACAAGTGCATGTATTCCTAGCCCGTACCAGATTTTGTCTTGATCATGTAGCCATTTCTTCGCTGCATGAATCACTCTATCATCTTCAAACCTTGTCCAACGGAGGGCATCTTTAAGTGGACCAAATATATGAAAATCAGAGGGTCCCAAATCGGGACTATAGGGTGGATGGGGTAGTACAGTCTAACCCAATTTGGTGATTGCTTCCTGTGTTGCCAGACTTGTGTGAGGGCGCGCATTGTCGTGAAGGAGAAGCAGGTCTGCTGGATTCTTGTGCGGCCGAACTCTGCGAAAACGTTGATTGGGTTTTTTCAATGTCCTAATGTAAGCTTGCGAATTTGATTGTCTCTCTTCTTGGCACAACGTCCACAAGAATGACACCTTCAATGTCCCAAAAGACAGTGATCATGGCCTTTCCAGCTGAAGGAATTGTCTTGAATTTCTTTCTTCGTGGTGATTGCGGATGATGCAACTCCATTGGCTGTCTTTTTGTCTCAGGTTCAAAATGATGTGCCCAGGTTTCGTCAACTGTAACGATCTTAGCCAAAAAGTTCTCTCCATCAGCATTGAAACGCTCCAACAATTCAGAAGAAATTGCTTTCCTTTGCAATCGGTGGTCATTTGTGAGACTTCGAGGAACCCATCTTGCGCAAACCTTAGAAAATCCAAGAGTTTGTATAACTGCATTTGCACTACCAATGCTGACAGACAGCTGTAAGGCCAATTGTTGAGTAGTGATTCGCCTATCAGTAAGAATAATGCCCTCAACGCATTTCAATATTTCTGCGTTGGTGGCTGTGGCAGGTTGTCCATAGTGCAGCCGATCAAGCAGCCCCGTATCTCCACTTCCTGTTTCTTTGATCCCAGCGACTGACTGTACTTCTGTCGACTGCAAAACTTCCATACACATCACATAGACGCTTGTGAATGTTCACAATAGTTTCCTTTTCTGCAAAGAGAAATTCTATCACAATTCGCTGCTTATAACGCAAGTTGCTAACACGCTCCATTTCAACGGTTTAGGGCAGCCGTATTACTTGGCCGGTTGCGGTGCAATTTGCTGGACACAATTGGCATATGCCATATTTGACGTGTTCAAAATTTCATGCTTCTATCTTCATTATTAGCTGAGAAAAACGATGTGGTGCATTACTTTCTGAACGCCCCTCGTATATATATATATATAATATATATATATATATATATATATATATATATATATATATATATATATATATATATATATATATATATATAATACACAGACATGCAAGAAGGAAACGAGGAAGTCAGGGAAAGACCTAGAGCAGATGGCACAGGCCAAGAAAAAGATAGACCTAGAGCTGATAGCATGGGCCAGGAAACCTTGACATACATTTTGTTGAAGACTTATGTCCGTGATGCATGCTGTCATATTAATTAATCCTCAAAGATGCTTACTATCTTCTTACACCATAATTGACACATCCATTCCTGAGTGAACCAATCAAAACCGAAATTTAGTCCCAAACTGAACACTGTATTACGGAAATGTCATGAAACACAAACATTATATGAAATACAAATATCCTAGGTAATAATTCGTAAATTTTCCTTCAGAATTAAACAAGATTCAGCAATAACATCTAGCCATCTTCTCCCCTCTACCCGTAACCTTCCAGTTTTATTTTCAGTTCAAAACTAACCACTTCGCACCTTCAACTATTCTCCCGTGTTTTGGCCCACGAGGCAAACTCACGTAACACCAAACTGACCAGTTTTCATCCGCACTTAGCACACACAGAGACCTACACAATGTACTGTTCACGCAAACAACCCCTCTTTCTTTATCATTTGCACATACACACACACATTGACCATAATCATCAGCGTAATCATCATCATCATCAATACAATATATGCTTGATAATTGTATTACACTGATATCATCATCATCATTACAACATATGTCTGTATTATACTGACATCATCATCATCATGTGACATTTACCTCCTTCTCCAGAAGAAAAAACAGTTCTCTCATAGAGTAAGGCAAATGTCTAGAACAGTAAAAGAATGTATTACATCTAGTTACATGTAAACTAGCATAACGTAGTATCATCCAAGGTTGTCTCGTGAAAAATGTATCTTTTTTGAGAAAAAAAAAGAGCTCCCATCAAATACTTGGAAAGCTTAGCAACACACCACACACTAGCTAGGCATTCTCTCTCGTTGGTAACATATCTGGTCTCTGCTGGTAATAATTTCCGACTTGTATATAAAACCGGATTCAGCGTATTTTGGTGTTCTTGCATTAGGCAACCTCCCATGTCCACAGAAGACGCATCCGTCCTGAGGAAGAATGGGAGATGTGCATTAGGCAGCATCAAAATTGGATGTTTGAAGAAAATACAGTTTATCATTGTAGTGCTACATCGCACTCATCCGTCCGTATCACGCTATATGGCATCCTCCTGCGCATTAAATACCAGAGGATAGTAAGCAATACGGTACTAACAACTGAGGAATGCAAATGTGGTAAAGGATAATGACAATAAATGCATGACACATCATCAAGATTGCATCTGATGAACCAAATCCACGAGATGTAGAATCAAACCAACATCTTGTCAGCCGTATAGACAGCATTGGATGGACCAATAGTGACGCCAAAGTAAGGATACAAACAGCAAGATGAGAATTCATCTCACTCTGAACTACATGAAAATAAAGAGAAATCCAGTGTGCACTAAAGACCAGAACCCTAAATTCAAATGTTAAGTCAGTTTCCATGTATATTTCTGAACCATGAAGAACCTCAAAACCAACTATTAAAAAAACCAACTGATTCCCTGCATTGATAGTCTTTGAAAATGAGAAAGACCATAATGGCATAACAAGGTCACTAATAAAGAGCAAACGACTAGGATCCAACAAGCATTAGCAGAATAATTGCTAAGAGGAATTCACCGTTGGGTTAGACACACCTAAACGAAACTCGTCGCCAGCACCATGAGACAGTTCCAGCTCTGGAATACTAAAGATAAAATAATCAGTGACTTATTCAAGCACATCTGGAGAAGTGGACAAAACCAAAATGACAAAGAATACACAGAAAGACCTTGTGCTGATGACATTCGACAGTGGGGAGTAGCCTATGTCTGCCGAAGACGCATGCTCCATGGGATGTTAAATGGTATATCTGGTAACACTGAAATCCCTCACAAGACTCACAGGCCCATGAGTAGACACTGCGTTTAAGGTTTCTAGTGGTGACACCTCTTTATTATCTTGTGCTCTTTCATTACTCAGGTCTAATATGAAATGTGTCCGTGAATCGGATAATATTTCGTCCACAAACCCGAACCTTCTGAATAACATTTGGAGAGCTTATATTACAGCCGCGGAAGTAATTACTTTCACAGGGACAGCTTCAGGCCATCTAGAGCAAAGATGTACCACAGTAAGAATGTAGCAATTTCCTCTATCAGACATTATGGGAAGGTGACCTAAAATATCAACTGCAAGTTTCTTAGTGGTCTAATAGATATGCCCGTAACCTGCAATGGTGCTTTTGGGATCCTGCCTTTGGGGCACGTACTTTGGCACACCTAACACGAACGACAATATGCCCGAATGCTTTTATTGTTACCTGGCCAATAGAACTGTGATAATACCTTATTTTTTGTTCTAGCTACTCCCACGTGGCCTGCGAATGGGCATTTACGAGCGGTTTTAAGCACCATAGTCTTAAGTAAACAGGACAAGACAATTTGCCGCATTAGAGAATGATTTTTGGCAAAACATCTGGTAAGTATTTCATTCTTTAATCGAAACCAATATTTCGCTGATTTAGTGGGTTTAATATCAGCCTTCTCAGCAAAATCTAACAAAGGTCGTAGAGATAAGTCAGCATGCTGCTGTTCTATAAACGACGTACAACGATCCTCGGGATCTTTGTTTGGCATAGCAGCATTATTGTTAATTAAAAGTACCGGATCCTTATCCACTTGTTGATCTTCAGCCTTTTTTCTGTGCCCTATTAGTGACTGCGTTTGCTACAAGTGAGCTTTGCTGATTCCAGTCATCTATATCTTGCTGTGTGCAGTTCTGAACTTTCAGTAAATTGCCTATAATTAAGTCTGCGACAGATGAGTCGAGGACGCATGCGCGAACTGTACCTGATATGAAAGGGGTATCTATTCCGATAACCGCTAGGAGGAAGTACTCTACTGTGCCTAAAAAGGTAACGCATCTGACAGTTTCCCCGACGAGACACAACTCGTCAATGCATGAACGTCTCACTCCAATCGTGGTACATCCAGTTTCTCGTAGCACACTTACTAATTTACCGGCTACCAAACCTTGGTGTAAAGTCAAAGTGCCATTGTTACCGCTTTTAAACACTTTGCAGTAGCAGTAACCTCTTCTGTATTGGTTCCAACTTGACTGTAAACCACCAACTAAGAAAGTATCATTTAATGTAATGTTATTGTATAGTTAATGATCGTGTTAAAGTATATATATATATATATGTTGAGAGTTCCTTCCAACTTGTAATGACTGACTTACAACTGATAATGTCCACTTCGGGATACTGGTACAGTCCCGATTGTTGATATTACTTCGCTAACTGTTATTGTCCAACTGTTGTTGTTCCGAGCTATGTATAATAGAATAAGACACGCCCACACAGGGCTAGATTATTAAATATGAGTTATCACTGTCACTGGGTAGAATGTTGCAAGTGGGTGCGTGATAGGGTAGACACTCACACCACAAGGCACGTACATAAGAAGTCATTTAATCGTGTAAACGCCTAGTGACATTTAATGACGATTTATTAAGTCACGGCACAAACACGTTCACATCAATGTACAGTTTGAATTACAACACGAACACGTAGGCATTAATATAAAGTTCACAGTGAAAAATACACACTATCCCCAGCGCTCAACAGACTGCACACTCGGCAGTTAATACTATCATGGCCTATAATGTCCTCACGACTCACAAGACTGCACTCCTGGCAGTTAATAATAATATGGCCTACAATGTCCTCACGACTCACAAGACTGAACTCCTGGCAGTTAATATAAATATCATGGCCTATAATGTCCTCACGACTCACAAGACTGCACTCCTGGCAGTTAATAATAATATGGCCTAAAGTCCTCACGACTCACAAGACTGCACTCCTGGCAGTTAATAATAATATGGCCTAAAGTCCTCACGACTGACAAGACTGCACTCCTGGCAGTTAATAATAATATGGCCTAAAGTCCTCACGACTCACTTCTGCGCTATAAGATATAATGAATCCTACTAGCAATTTCTTACAAGACTGCACATATCCTCGGCAGTCTGCAATAATCTCGCCTTCACTCATCTCAGCGCGACTATAATACTGCACACAGCAGTTAACATAAATTATGGCCTAACGTCCTCACGACTCACAAGACTGCACTCCTGGCAGTTAATACATAATACGGCCTGTCCACATCTTGGCCTTATAATACATAATAGGCTGTACACACAGCGAAAACATAAGTCGACATATCAAGCACTGTACAGGCATACACTTCGAAAAACACAGGGCTGCCTTAATACTTAATGCCCCAGGACTCTACTCCTACACGGGATCACACACTCTAGTCTCGCCAAAAACCCAACACGAGAATCGGCTGTTTAGAACACCGCTCTCAATAATACATGCAGCCTAGCTGCGAGCTATTCACATCGCTCAAAACAGTACAGAATAAAAACATCTCAACATTTGAGATTAAACAGCGTTCACACGCTTTTCTGTACTCTGTCACTCAAAAATAGAAGGAGATATTTCTATTATAAAGTTAAACAAGCCTCAGCTTAATCGAGCGTACAAGCACTGTAACTCACAATCTACCATGCCCAAAAACATATTCAGAATTACTGCCCTTTCATAGGATCAACTCGTTACAGCCATCTTCCTCAATCGACGATAACACAGGCAAAGCGTGACCACAGATCAGTATCTGCTTACCGTTAGGTTCGAATAAAGGCTAACAACCTAGACAATCTTCACTGTTAAATGTTTCCAATATTGATGTAGCGTTTGCATGCGCTGTCTTCCTGGTCGGATATTCTTTTTGAAAATGATGCGTCGCATTACAAAGGTAACAGTGAGCTTCACGGTGGTAGTTATTCCTTGGACTTCCCTTTGAGCTGGATGGTGGTGTGTTAGTAGGGCTTGGACCTGATTTGTCACAAAATTTGGATGCGCGGTGCAAGGAACCACAGCTATGATACTCCCATTGAGAGCTATCTAACCTACGCTGAGGAAAGTGCTTGGGCGGGGAATAACACGGTCTGGAATCATGGTTAAATGTCCTATCAAATCTCGACCTGTCGTATTGTCTGTTTACATTATCAGAACGCGGTCTACGATATGGTGCATTGTTTACTTCCCTTGCAGAACATACCGGAAAATTCTAAGGTCCCGCCTCCTTATGTAATGACCTCCCAGGATGGGCAGTCATTTACTGCCTCCCTAGCTCTAAGATGGTGTCAAGATTCTTTGTCACGTTTTTGAAAGAACGCAACTAAGTCCAAACTACAGGTCAATGGGACTTTATCTCTCAAGATGAGGCCCTCAAAATCTTTACTAATCCCTGATAGATCTATCCAGTGTGTAAATGCTAGTTTTATGTTAGCGATAAAGTCACCAAAATCCGGATCTTTACTGGGTTTCTCATTTTTAAAACGCATAGAATAACCATTTGAAGACGGTTTTTGCAAAGCAACGCTCCTTTTACAACATCATATTTGAGCCTGTCATTAACAGGTAATAAAAATAAGTTTGTAATGCCTGCTACGTGAGCAGATCGCATAACATGGAGCTCCATTGTTCTTTCTTTATCTTCAGTGAAATCATCTGTCCTTCAAAGCGTTCTAGGTACGCGTCGGTCAAGTCGAAAGAGTCTTAAAATTTGGTAACTTTAATTTATATGTATGGAATGGTTCCTTCCCCGAGGACTCTCTACCAGAGGACTCATGACAAGAAGCTTCTAATTCTAATTTCTTTAAAGCAATGGCTTTTTATTTTTCAATTTCTATTTGTTTGGTAGCTTCCTCAACTTCCCTTTGTTTCATAGTTTCCTCAATTTCCCTTTGTTTGGCCTCAACTTCAAATCTCTTTAACAGTCTTTCATCATATCGTTCTTTTCGTTCCTCGTCCTGTTTTCGTTTTGTTTCTGCCTCTGCTTGTTTGAACTGTTTCATTGCCTATATTTAAAGTTCGAGGCCTGTTTTATCCAACTGTTTTCCCATATCCATAAAGTCCCTGAGGCTTGCCATCTTGCCTTCGACTAATATTGAAGTTACCCAAACCAGAAAAAAGATATCTATATTTATACAAGGTAAACTCCTCTGAACCCAACAGTATGTATACTAATTACTAACTATACAGTGAAATATTAGATATTCATGACACAGAATGACACAGTTGATGGATGAAGAAAGCAGGCGCTACAATAAGGACAATGAAAATTAGCAGGCTAGTGGTGGATAATAACGTACAGACAAGAAGACGAAAAAAAAAGAAAATAAAGATTTATATACAACATCGAACCTGAAAGACAACCAACCACAATGGGATTAAAAAAAGAACGTATGTACAATGATAGTAAGAAAAATAACTGAAGAATACAACATGTAAACTGGACAAGAGAGAGACTTTATACGATTGCAACGCTTTCTACGAACTAAACGAACATAACTAACGTGTATTGGATTGTTAAAGAAATCACTCGGCGTACCATATCACCCGATCCAACACAGATGTGGCCCATTAAGACAGCGGTTTTCAACCAGTGCGCCACGCCGCCCTGGGGCGCCATGACTGACGGTCACGGGCGCCGTGGATTTTGTTCGTATTTAGCTGTAAAGAAAACACACAGCTGTGGGAAATTTCATTTTTGGTGTTTTTCAACCACCGTGACTCCGCAGAAATTTCACTTTTGATGTTGGTTAGCCTTTGAAGTCCCGCTCCCCCGACCCACCTATCAACTTTCCGCGCATTCTCCTCGAGCGACCATAGTAGGTAGCACGGTGATTTTCTGTTTTTAAACGTTTTTGATTGTGTTGTGAGTTTGATATAAACTACGGAAAGATTTTTTAATTTGGCAAGTTTTAGTAAAAAGCGAGAACTTGTTGAGGGTGACAAGGAAAGTGGTAATGAGGAAAGGAAACGTAAGAATAGACAATACGATGAAGGTTACTTAGATTTTGGTGTCACGTGCACTCTTGTGAACAAAGAAGAGCATCCACTGCGTGTTTTGTGTTTCAAAGTACTCTCTGCCGAATGTATGCTGTCTAGCAAATTGAAGCGCCCTTTAGAAAGTGTTCATGACGTGGGCAAACCAAGAGAATATTTCTCCAGAAAGCTTAGTCAAATGAAAGAACAAAAATCAGACGTTGAAATAGATTTTAGTGCAGATATTGTTTCTTTAATTCAAAGACACTTATCTCAACTCAGTGTTCATTTTGAAAAATACTTTCCTGAAAACTCTTGACAGTTTCAGCGGATTCAAAATCCTTTCAGTAGTGATGCTCTTTTGGACTTCAGTACTGCAGAAGAGAAAGAACTGATAGAACTTTCATCAGACTCTTCCCTACAAGCGAAGTTTCCATCCATGGCATTGCCAAAATTTTGGTATTCAGTAAAATAGGAATTCCCAAGCTTGAGTAAGAGAGCACTGAAGTTAATACCTTTTGAAACCTCCTATCTCTGGGAGGCTGAGTTTTCAGCAGTGGCTGTCATAAAAACCAAGTTCAGGTCAAGACTTGGTGTGGAGAAGGAAATGAGGGTAGCTGTATCTCAATTGGTGCCAAGATTTGACAAGCTGTGTAACAGCAAGCAAGCTCAATTTTCCCACTGAGGTGACATACTTTATTCATCATATTTTTTTTTTTTTTAAGTTTTACATGTTCACGTTTGTTGTTATGGAGATTGAATCATGAGTACCGTATATCAGTGAATGATTTTGAGACAAAAATAATTTTAAAAATGTTAGAAAGAAACTACTTTATCTGTGCTATGTTCTTTTTTATAGTAAGGGTTTTCAAAGTGCACTTTGTGTATATTTTTTTTTTGGTACATGTAATTTTTTTCAGATTGTCCAATTGCATTTTTTTTTTAAAATTACATCAAAAATGACATTGTTTAAAAGCCTTTCCAAAGCTGTCCTGCTCAATAAATGTAAGGCTAAATGTCAAAACATCGCTAGAGTTTTTACCAGTTATCCCACAGGAGAGCCACAGAAAGAATGTAGTTGGTCAGGGGAGCCATGGACTCAAAATGGTTGAAAACCGCTGCCTTAAGGTATTAATTTTAACAAAATCCTAATAGATTAACTCAACTACAGTTTCTCTAAAAAGAAGACTAAACATTGAATCTAAAACATAGTTTAAGCAAACACGTAAGTCACGCACAATAACAACAAGCAACAGATGGGGTCAAGACAGGAATGCCAACAGTGTGGTCTTCCACGAACAAGAGCAATGATAGCACAACAATGACTTATCTGTTTAGCAGCCTGTCACTGTATGGTGCCTTGCTTAGTACGCGATGTAGACTCCACTGTCTAGAAGTATTCATGCATAAGAGAGGAGGCAGTGAGCTGTAATGATGAGTCATCTTGCTGTAATGATGCCTTAGTTTTCAAATAATCAGTTCCCACTGCACAGGATGTGGCAAGCATCGTAGACTCTACCGTAAGGATGTCTTGAATTATGTGTTCCTTGATACTGCAAAAGAGGCGACAAGCAGCGTAGACGTTCTTGAAGTAGGAATGTTCACGGATACTGCATAAGATGCGGCAAGCAGCGTAGATTTACTTTAATTAAGAATGTTCACTGATACTTCACAAGATGCGGCAAGCGGGTAGATTGTCAATGTTGAAATATGTTGTACATATCACTGATGGCAGTCCTGACACAACCCGAGCCAACAAAAGGAATTTCCTACACGATCTTGCAAGACAGGCAGAAGAGGCAGCACTGAGAAATGAACAAAGCACAGTACCGTATACAAAATAACTAAATTCATCAGCGGAAAACGAGGTGCAAACAACATTACATTAGTAAGAGATAAGCAAGGAAATCTCATCACGACAGCAGAGGGACAGGAAACAAGATGGGCAGAGCACTTCAGAGAAACTCTAAACAAGGAACCACCAGAGACACAATTGAATGTTCCTGAGGCTGAAAACTATCTAGATGTAAATACAGACATTCCACGAAAAGAAAAAAATCATCACAGCAATCAAAGGGTTAAAGAACAGAAAAGCTCCTGGCCATGATAACTTAAATGCAGAGCTATTTAAGACAGACCCTCAGCTAGCAGCAGAACTATTAGAACCACTATTTGCACAAGTCTGGAAAACAGCGACAACACCATCAGAGTGGAACAAAGGAATAATTGTCAAATTGCCCAAGAAGGGAGATCTTGCAGACTGCAATAATTGGAGAGGAATCACTCTTCTCTCAGTTCCCAGCAAAATACTAGGCAGGATAATTATACAGAGAATTTCAAAAGCAGTAGACCACAAACTGAGGAAAGAACAAGCAGGATTTAGAAAGAACAGAAGATGTGTAGATCATATATTCACTTTCAGGAACATTATAGAGCAGTGCTCAGAATGGCAAAGACAGCTGTACATTAATTTCGTTGATTTTGAAAAGGTTTTTGACAGCATACATAGGGACAGTTTATGGAAAATACTGAGGGCTTATGGAATTCCAAGCTGCATAGTGTCAATCATAAAAAGCCTTTTGCCAACTTTAAGTGTAGTGTTGGGCAGAGCAACCTAACCTTTGAGGTGAAGACAGGAATACGACAGGGATGCCCCTTATCAACCACTCTATTTCTAACAGTCATAGACTGGGTGATGCGCCAGACAACAGTCCAAGAGGAATAAGATGGACTACATTCTCTACATTGGAAGATCTGGAATATGCAGAGGACATTGCACTACTACTACTAGCACATTCACATCAACACATCCAGGAAAAAATGGATAGACTTAATAAGTATAGCCAGCAGGTGGGCTTGAACATCAATTTAAAGAAGTCAGAGGTCATGACGCTCAATGTGAGCAACCCTGAGCCCATATCAGTAAGGAATCGGCAACTGGTACAGACAGACACCTTCACATACCTAGGATGCGTAGTAACACCAGACGGCGGGGCAGGCAAAGACATCAACATCAGAATGAATAAAGCAAGAACAGCCTTCTTTAGCCTAAACAACATCTGGAAGTCCTCTCAATACAGCACAAAATTAAGATTATATCAGAGCTGTGTGCTTTCTGTGCTTCTTTATGGTGCGGAATGCTGGAGAGTTACAGAGAAGGAAATGTCGAAATTGTCCTCTTTTCACACAACATGCCTAAGAAAAATTCACCGAATATTTTGGCCGAATACCATCACCAACCAAGATCTGCTTACTCGGAGCAAGCAAGAGGACATGCACACCATCATAGCTGGCAGATGCTGGAGCTGGGTTGGCCATGTCCTCAGAAGAGACCCGATGCCATCACAAGAACAGCTATGCTTGGACCCCTAAAGGAAAACGAAAGAGGCCGACCAAAAACAACCTGGCGGAGGACTGTGGAGGCTGAGATGCAAAGAATGAACCAGAGGTGGGGCACTGTACAACGGATGGCAACCGATCAAGCAAAGTGGAACCAATTTGTTGTTGCCCTACAAGAAGCCACTAGGCGTGATGGCCACTGACTGGTTTGACGGTCGTCGGCTGAGGATCAAAGAAGAAGAAGAAGTCTTGACACAATGGCAAGAAGTATGACAGTAAGGACCACAAACAAGATGATAACAATAGATTTATAATGGTATGTAAGTCCTCGAAAACAGCGTGCAGCTGTGCAACTCGCCACCACTCAAGCGCTGATGAATTTCAACGAAGCATATAAATTCTTGAAACAGAGTGTAGCTTCCTAAATTTGCTACAAACTCAAATATTGATGACCGACACTAGTGGCAATACATTCTGCTCTTACGTGCAAATGTCTTGAATATTACGTGTTGCGTGAAACCAGTAATTTAAATCGATAGTAGGCTAAACACGGCCTTGTCTTTGAAATTCAGTATTGTGTGAACACGCCAACATACATGAGCGAAACTCTCAGGCATATAAGTGGATATTTCTTGACTGGCAACCCTGGATTGTAAAATAGCTATATTCTTTTGGCACAGCTGGTTTGATTCTTCTGGTGTGTACCATTTCCCGCAACGAGGAATATTGAAGAGTAGGCAAGAGAGGCAGAAGATGCTGCAGCCAAAGGAAATATGAAAGAACTGTATAACAGAACAAAGAAGCTGACAGGGAAATACAAGCAAACAGGTTGCCTCATAAAAGACAAGAATGGAAAACTGCTCAGCAATATACAAGAGCAAATGAAGAGGTGGACAGAATATTTTGAGGACCTTCTCAATCGACCAGCTCCACAAAACCCCCCGGACATCCAGCCAGCAGAAGAAGAGCTACAAATTAACGGTGAAAGACCAACGAAGGAAGAAATAAAGAAAGTCATAAAGCTTCTAAGATATGGAAAAGCGTCTGGACCTGATGGCATTCCAGCAGAGGCCATCAAAGCAGATATCGACACAGCTACAGAGATGTTATACAAATTACTTGGTAAAGTCTGGGAAAAGGAAGAGATACCAGCAGAATGGAAGGAATGATATCTGGTTGTTGCCTAAGAAAGGAAATTTACAAGAGTGCACAAATTATAGAGGAATAATGTTACTATCAGTGCCAGGAAAAGTATTAAATAGGATTATCCTTGAGAGATTAAAAGAGTCCATAGACAAGAAACTGAGAGATGAACAAGCAGGTTTTCGACAAAACAGATCCTGTACAGACCAGATAGCCACTTTGAGAATAATAGTTGAACAAAGTCTGGAATGGAATTCACCATTATAAATCGGATTTGTGAACTACGAAAAGGCATTTGACAGTATAGACAGAGAATCACTTTGGAAATTGATGAGGCATTAATTTAATAAAGAAAACATATGAAGACATGACATGCAGAGTTCTTCATGAAGGACATCTTACAGAACCATTTGGGATAAGAACAGGAGTGCGACAGGGATGCCTTTTGTCTCCATTTCTTTTCTTATTAGCAATAGACTGGGTTATGAGAACATCAACAACACAAATGGAATCCAGTGAACTCTGACTAAGCAGTTGGATGATCTGGATTTTGCTGATGGCATGGCTCTTTTGTCCCATAACCATAATCAGATGCATGAGAAATTGAAAACTCTCGATGAGAGGTCACAGCAATTGGGTCTGAAAATACACAGGGAAAAGACAAAGATAATGAGAATAAATGCAGGTAATGATAACAGGGTTGAACTTGAAGAAACACCAATACAAGATGTAGAATCATACACATATCTTGGCAGTAATATAGACAAAGTTGGAGGGACAGACAGCGATATCAAAATAAGAATACAAAAGGCAAGAGGAGATTTCATTGCATTGGGAAATATATGGAGATCAAAAGAAATCGGATCCAACACGAAAATAAGAATCTTCAACTCAAATGCGAAGTCAGTCCTATTGTATGGCTCTGAGACATGGAGAACAACAAAGACAACAACCAAAAAGCTACAGACTTTCATAAATGGGTACTTGCGTAGAATAGAGGAATTAAAATGGTACGACAAGGTTACCAATGTGGAACTGATGACAAGAACTAGACAAGTGCCAGTGGAACAAGAGATGAGAAGAAGATGATGGCAATGGATAGGACACACACTGAGGAAACCTTTAGATAGCATTACAAGGCAGTCCTTGTTCTGGAACCCTCAAGACAAAAGAAGCAGAGGTAGACCAAGAAGCACATGGAGAAAAGAGCTGGAAACAGAGATGACAATGATAAGGAGAACGTGGAAAAAACTTGAGATGATGGCACATGACAGGAGGACTTAGCATGTGTTTGTTGAAGGCCTATGCTCCTTTGGGAGTGGAGGGTTATGAATGAATGAATCACTGATGGTAGTCCTGACACTATGGCAAGAAATGTGTCAGAAAGGGCCACAAACAAGACGATAACAATGGATTTATAACCGTATGTAAGTCCTCGAAAACAGTGTGCAGCTGTGCAACTCGCCACCACTCAAGCGCTGATGAATTTCAACAAAGCATATACATTCTTGAAACAGAGTGCAGCTTCCTAAATTCGCTACAAACTCAAACGTTGATAACCGACTCTAGTGGCAATACATTTTGCTCTTATGTGCAAATGTCTTGAATATTACGTGTTGCGTGAAACCAGTAATTTAAATCGATAGTAGGCTGAACACAGCCTTGTCTTTGAAATTCAGTGTTGTGTGAACATAGCAACATACATGAGCGAAACTCTCAGGCATATAAGTAGATATTTCTCGACTGGAAACCCTGGATTGTAAAATAGCTGTATTCTTTTGGCACGGCTGGCTTGATTCTTCTGGCGGGTACAATTTCCCCCAAAGAGCCCCCAGAATGACACATGCTGGGTGATGCATGCTGTCACATTAATTAATCCTCAAAGATGCTTACTATCTTCTTACACCATAATTGACACATCCATTCCTGAGTAAACCAATCAACACCAAAATTCAGTCCCAAACTGAACACTTTATTACTATTACGGAAATGTCATGAAACACAAACATTATATGGAATACAAATATCCAAAGTAATAATTCATAATTCTTCCTTCAGAATTAAACAAGATTCAGCCATAACATCTAGCCATCTTCTCCGCTCCACCCGTAACCTTCCAGTCCAAAACTAACCACTTCGCACCTTCAACTATTCTCCCGTGTTTTGACCCAAGGCAAACTCACGTAAAACCAGACTGACCAGTTTTCATCCACACTTAACACACACAGGCCTACAGAATTTACTGTACACGCAAACAACCCCTCTTACTTTATCATTTTCCCACACACACACATTGACCATAATCAGCATAATCATCATCATCAATGCAATATACTTATACGCTTGATAATTGTATTACACTGATATCATCATCATCATTACAACATTTGCTGAATATCTGTATAACACTGACATCATCATCATCCTATGACAGTCCCTTAGACAACTTAACGGTGATGAATTAGTAAACAAAAGCAGTTTTATTTAGTAACTTAATGTAGGATGATGTCATATTGACAGGAGGTTACAGCGCTGGCTCTCACAGCAATGCCGATTTGATTCACAGTATCGAGACGCTCTAATACCCAGCTGTAATTGGGTACCTGACTTTGCGACATTCGATATGGGGTAATTAAATCATTACTGCAAATTTACTGTTGAAAGCTTACTTAGTCCTTTCTCTTCTGTCGTGAGGTGTATAGCTTTGGAAAAGACACCGGCATACTATCTTACTGGCCTGATTCCAGTCTAGTCCTTGGTCCTTCAGAGAATGTCTAATATTGTCCTAGCAAAGTCAAGGTCATCCTGAAGGTCAAGATCACTGGCTCTTTGTTTCCTATTCTTACCGTGGTAGCTGATCATCTCCTGTTATGCAGACGTGGCTAAACCATCGTAATTGAGACTGTTCTACTTGGATCTGCAGTGCCTGGGTTTTGAGGACTTGCCGTATCATCTCGTTGCAAACCACCTTCACATATCTTATTCTGAGGGTTTGAGCTGGCTTTTCCAAGTTGTAGCCATTGCCCATGATTAGCATCCATATGTCAAGAAACCAGATTAAGAGTACCCATTATACAAGAGAAAAATCCAGATTAATCTTAAAGGCGATGAACTGGTACAGACTACGGATTAAGACTTATGGAACATGGAATATTATGGCGACACGATGCTCTACAGTGGAGTCCAGAAAACCGAAAGAGCTAACGGGGGTGTAGGCTGTATTGTGGCTAGAAACTGAAAATAATAACATCAAGGGATGGAGCTTTGTTTTGGAGCACATTATGATGCTAAAGTTAAAAGAGGGAAAAACCTTTGTCAATTTTGTCTCACTTACCTTAAAATCTCGCGTATAATATGCACTCGTGTATAATACGCATGCTTGATTTAGCCCAAAATTTTCAGGTAAAATGGAAATTTGTGTATAATACGCACCATAATTTTTCAAGATTTTATTTATGAAACATTTGTTACAAAACTGAAAGAAGATGGAAGATGCTGTGCGATAGTAGTTCTTCGACGAACTGCCCATCCATATGACGCTTTAAATGTTGTTGTGCCTGTACGAGATTTTTTAAGTTCCAGAGCTTTAAGTCGGATTTCAATGCATGAAACACCGATGCCTTGTTGCCTTCTATCGACTACCCACTCCAATAATGTTTTTTTCTAGGTCTGGAAGATCTGGTGGTGACCCACAATTCACCTTTTTCTTACTAGGCAACACTTGTAGCGTCTCTTTTTTTTTCCGCCATAATCGAATGTTGCACTCGTTAATGGAAAAATGTCGACTTGCTGCCCGATTGCCGTTAGATTCTCCATATTTTACTACTAAGAGCTTTTCTGCTGCAGTACATTTTCTCGAATTCATTTTTAGGGCTCAAATGACAAACTTCACAACCAAGCTTAATATCAAAACCGATTGAAGACCAAGAGTGCAAAATGCGTTTAGCAACAATGTCTGACACATAAGAAAACACATTGCACATTCAATTTTGCGCCATTTTCACTGTCAAATTGTGACAAAAACTTGACAGACTTTCCAATGTAGGTTACTTTCGATATCGAAAATTACGTATTTTTTAGTACTCGCGTATAATACGCACCCGAGTTTTAGCGGGCAAAAATGAGTAAAAATTGTGCGTATTATACGCAAGATTTTACGGTACTTAGTTGTTCCCCTTCTACCGTGAGGTGTAGAGGTTTGGAAGAGAGAGCGCCAGACTATCCTATTGGCTGTCTTATTCCTGGCCTGGTTCCATTCTAGTCCTCAGTCCTTTAAAGATTGTCTAATGTCCTCCCAGCGGACTCTGGGTCATCCTGTGGGTCTAGACCCCTGGCTCTTTGTTTCCCATGCTTGTCGTGGTTGCTGATCGTCTCCCATCCTGCAGACATGGCCAAACCATCTTAGTTGGGACTGTTCTATTTGGGTCTGCATCGGGTTGGATTTTAGGCCTTGACGTATCATCTGGTTGCGGACCATGTCTCTTCTTGTTACTTCAACAACCTTCCTCAGATACCTCATTTCTGAGGTTTGGATCTGGCTTTTGTGGGTTGTAGTCATTGCCCATGACTCGCATCCATATGTTAAGACTGGGACATAGGTGGAGCGGTATACGGCCATCTTCATTTTCTTACCAACTCTCAGGCATATAAGTAGATATTTCTCGACTGGAAACCCTGGATTGTAAAATAGCTGTATTATTTTGGCACGGCTGGCTTGATTCTTATGGCGGGTACCATTTCCCCCAAAGAGTCCTCAAAATGACACATGCTGGGTGATGCATGCTGTCACATTAACTAATCCTCAAAGTCAAATCTCTAACACTTCACTCCCATCTCTCCATACCAGACCTAGTATAGTCAAATCTCTAACACTTCACTCCCATCTCTCCATACCAGACCTAGTATAGTCAAATCACTCCCTTACAACAGTATCTACAGTCCCACCATGTGTCCCAGGTTTTTTTAAAGGTCAAATATGAGGTGACCCAAATTGGGGACTGGGAAATCTGGTCACCTTACTACCTTCACCTGTTTTAACTTAATATAAAGATTTAAATAATTGGTGATGTCATTTGCTCCTATTAATAAATGAACCTTATCACTGACCAGAACATACTCATTGAGGCATGGGCAAGTGAGACCAGAGAACAGTTGATAGTGACACAGCATCACCAGAGAACAGTTGATAGTGGCACAGCATCACCAGAGAACAGTTGATATCAACACAGCATCACAGTGCTCTAGACATTCGATATGGGGTAATTAAATCGTCGCTGCAAATTTACTGTTGAAAGCTTACTTAGTCCTTTCTCTTCTGTCGTGAGGTGTAGAGCTTTGGACAAGACAGCGCCATACTATCTTACTGGCCTGGTTCCAGTCTAGTCCTTGGTCCTTCAGAGAATGTCTAATATTGTCCTAGCAAAGTCAAGGTCATCCTGAGGGATAAGATCCCTGGCTCTTTGTTTCCTATTCTTACCGTGGTAGCTGATCTGTTACACAGACGTGGCTAAACCATCGTAATTGAGACTGTTCTACTTGGATCTGCAGTGGCTGGGTTTTGAGGACTTGCCGTATCGTCTGGTTGCGAACCATCTTCTTCACATATCTTATTTCTGAGGGTTTGAGCTGAATTTTCTGAGTTGTAGCCATTGCCCATGATTAGAATCCATATAAAGGTATGTTTTCAGGCACTCGTAAGAAATAAACTCCAGTTTTAAAGTGGCTTTTAGTCATAGTTGGAATGTTGCTCCAAGTTGCTGTATAAAAATGAACATTGTACTATAATTACAACAGAAGATATATGAGAAATGAGGTATCTGAGGAAGGTGGTTGAAGTAACAAGAAGAGACATGGTCCGCAACCAGACGATACGTCAAGGCCTAAAATGCCATCCGCTGCAGACCCAAGTAGAACAGTCCCAACTAAGATGGTTTGGCCATGTCTGCAGAACGGGAGAAGATCGGCTACCATGACAAGCATGGGAAACAAAGAGCCAGGGATCCAGAGCCCCAGGACGACCGAGAGACCGCTGGGAGGACAACATTAGACAATCTTTGAAGGACCGAGGACTGGAATGGAACTAGGCCAGGAAAAAGACAGCTGATAGAATAGCCTGGCGCTCTCTCTTCCAAACCTCTACACCTCACGGTAGAAGGGGAACGACTAAGTAAGTAAATAAGATATATGAGTTTAAAAAACTGCAAAAAAAAAAAATGTAATATATCATCTTTGTTACGCAAGGACATTAACAGTATGGATAAACTGTACACAGTCCCAAACTGAACACTGTATTATTCCGCACCATAGAGAAGCACAGAAAGCACACAGCTCTGATATAATCTTAATTTTGTGCTTGTGCTGTACTGAGAGGACTTCCAGATGTTGTTTAGACTAAAAAAGGCTGTTCTTGCTTTGTTCGTTCTGTTGTTGATGTCTCTGTTTGCTCTGCTATCTGGTGTTACTATGCATCCTAGGTATGTGAATGTGTCTGTCTGTTCCAGTACTCTGAGTAAATGCTGCACCACAAACATCACACTTGTAAGGTTTATTTCCTGTATGTATTCTTTTATGCCTTTGTAGGTGACGTTTCTGAGTAAATGCTGCACCACAATCATCACACCTGTAAAGTTTATTTCCTGTATGTATTCTTTTATGCCTTTGTAGACTACTGCTCACAGTAAATGCTGCTCCACAAACATCACACTTGTAAGGCTTCTCTCCTGTATGTATTCTTTTATGTATTTGTAGACTACCACTCTCAGTAAATGCTGCACCACAAACATCACACTTGTAAGGCTTCTCTCCTGTATGTTTTCTTACGTGACTTTGTAGGTGACCTTTCTGAGTAAATGCTGCACCACAATCACCACACTTGTAAGGTTTATTCCCTGTATGTATTCTTCCGTGATTTCGTAGATTACCTTTATGAGTAAATGCTGCTCCACAAATATTACACTTGCAAGGCTTCTCTCCTGTGTGTATTCTTTTATGTATTTGTAGACTACCACTTTCAGTAAATGCTGCTCCACAAACATCACACTTGTAAGGCCTCTCTCCTGTATGTATTCTTTTATGTATTTGTAGATAACTGCTCGCAGTAAATGCTGCACCACAAACATCACACTTGTAAGGCTTCTCTCCTGTATGTATTCTTTTATGTCTTTGTAGATCATTGCTCGCAATAAATGCTGCTCCACAAACATCACACTTGTAAGGCTTCTCTCCTGTATGTATTATTTTATGTATTTGTAGACTACCACTCTCAGTAAATGCTGCACCACAAACATCACACTTGTAAGGCTTCTCGCCTGTATGTATTCTTTTATGTCTTTGTAGATCACTGCTCGCAATAAATGCTGCTCCACAAACATCACACTTGTAAGGCTTCTCTCCTGTATGTATTCTTTTATGTATTTGTAGACTACTGCTCACAATAAATGCTGCACCACAAACATCACACTTGTAAGGCTTCTCTCCTGTATGTATTCTTTTATGTATTTGTAGACTACTGCTCACAGTAAATGCTGAACCACAATCATCACACTTGTAAGGCTTCTCTTTTGTATGTATTCTTTTATGACTTTGTAGATGACTGCTAAAATTAAATGCTGCACCACAAACATCACACTTGTAAGGCTTCTCTCCTGTATGTATTCTTATATGCCTTTGTAGCTCATCTTTCCGAGTAAATGCTGAACCACAATCATCACACTTGTAAGGTTTATTTCCTGTATGTATTCTTTTATGACTTTGTAGACTACTTCTCTCAGTAAATGCTGCTCCACAGACATCACACTTGTAACATTTATTTCCTGTATGTATTCCTTTATGACTGTGTAGATGACGTGTCCGAGTAAATTCTGCACCACAAACATCCCAACTGTAAGGTTTATTTACTGTATGCAGTCTTTTATGACCTTGTAGCTTGCTTGTCCGAGTAAATGCTGCTCCACAAACATCACATGTGTAAGGTTTATATCCTGTTTGTATTCTTTCACGTAATTTTAGGCTACAACTTTTATTAAATTCTGCATCACAAACTTCACACTTGTAAGGCTTCTCTTGTATATATATTCTGTTATGTTGTATGCAATCTTTCACAGTAAAAAATACACCACACATATCACACTTGTAGGACATACTTTCCTTTAGTTTCATGTGAGACTGAATGATTACATCACTGCAAGTAGCAACAGCTCTGTCACTTACACAAAGCTGAACATTTAACTCACTGGCAGAAAATGGAATACTGCAATTTATGTTACAGACTTGATTTTTTAAACCTGATTCACCACTGTGTAGGTTGTCAAACTCTGTAGAAGTCCTTTCCTGACTGTTGATGAGGTTCACTGATGCTTCAGTATCAGTGAGTCTCAGGTTGATGCTTTCTTCTCTTGCAACCTCATTAAAAGTGGCATCTCCAATCTTACTCGCTGCTTCATTCATGTTATTTCCACTGTTCTGTAGTAAGACATTCTGAAGATCACTGCATTTATTATCAAACTCCCAGCCTCCATCGCTGTATACTGCTTTCATATGCTTACCGAGGACATCAAGTTTGAAGAAATGCATGTTGCACAGGTGACAAGAATAAACACCTGTAACAATAAAAATAATGAGCAAAGATAAATCATGAAAAAATGTGTCCTATATGTTTAGTTAAAAATTTGTTAGCAAAGTGTAGTTACAAACTAATGAGCACTATTTCCTGATAATGATGTGATTGTTCTGCCATCAATGGTACCTAATCCGTGTAGCGGTATGGCAGCTTGCGCACCCAGATAACTCCCAGAGCTACACCAATGGGAGTTTTACTCCTGGTAGTTTCAACAAAGCTGGAAAGGTTTGTGTGGATAGGGGTCAGACAAAAGCTGATACCCTGGTCCTCCAAGTTGGGGGGTTTTAGTATAAACATTTATAACACATAAGGAAGGAAAACCCAAGGCTTGTAAACAGTAAATATATATTAGACAAACATAAAGGTATGTTTTCAGGCACTCGTAAGAAATAAAGAAGTAGAACACTGTTGTGTAACGACTTCTCCCTGACTTTTTCTTCTATTATTTTATCCCTCTACAAATTTCTCCTATCATTAGACAAGAAACCAAAAGTCTCTCTCTCTCTCTCTAGTCTTATATTTCACAGTACTTTACTAGCTCAGGTTTCTCACGGTCCTTGACAATAAATTATTCCTTAGCCAGCGAAATTCATTTCCACTTGGAAGGTGAAACACGGTGCAACGATAGTCCGGAAGTTGACCCGTTGTTTGTGTCTCGAACTAGACGTAAATCAGGGAAGGGGCAGGAACCCTGCGTTAAGCCACAGACATTTTCACCGTGGATACAGGGCCAGTTGAAATGAAGATACTTGCTAACCCTGGGACCAAAATAGAATATGCAACAATGCCACTGATAAGCTCCTCTTCCAGCTGATAAATTCTTTCACATTGTTGATAATGATCTTTCAGCTGATAAAGAGCAGTGTTGATAAAGTCTAACCTTCGGTCACCAGTGTTGGTTGTATGGTTACAATCGTGTTCGAAGGGGTGTTGTCACAGTGAAGACAAACACAGGTCAACTCGACCTAAGCAGTGGTGTATTGATTTGGAGTGAGGATACAACAGTACGCAAATGCTGGAAAATGTTCTGAGAGTTGACAATAGGGCAATCTCACTCACTCGTGGCATGAAGTGTAAGACGAACTACTGTTTACGTTTCCTTGCATTTAATGGACACACACTTCGACGACACAGGAACAGGAAACATCAGACAGGTTGGCATAAATCATAATAATGTTGATCAATGAAATGCTCTATCACATGGGCATTCATGTTGCATAACAGTACAAATGGAATGTCAGTAGACAAGCACTCCGTAATAAATTAATATATATCGTCTGACTTTACTGACAGCACGTCAGTTTATAAATGAGGTTCAAGATGGTTCCTAGACCTAACCTCGTCTAGCGAAGATTCATATAGACAAAGTACAGCACATATTTTCTTTGATAATAATATCAAACCACTGGTAGTGGGTTCTCTTCTGTAGCAGTGATCTCTGGACTCATCAGGTGATAGTAAGGGGCATCCCTGTTCTCTCCTCGATGATTGGAAAATATTGGATTCCAAAATGGCTTCTCCTCCCAGTGAGTTGTCGCTCACCCAGGATGCAAGCTATGAAGCGCAATCAAAGCTGGTCATACATTATATGTCCTCATTGCTTTGTAGATTCTACCATATACAATTGCCTTCATCACATAATATGGTGCTGCTAGGTATGAATGTCATCTTCATCTGGTTAACATTCATTTAAACGTACAACCGTACGACTGTTCATCAAATACAATGCCTCAGGAAAAGTTCATAAGAAATGCGTCTTTACCTTGGTATCAGAAATACACTAGAATATGATTCTGCAATCCTTGGCAGTAAGAATAAACACTGGGGTGAATCATACATGATATGTCTAAAGAGACTACCTCTTTCCCCATTAATATAGAGATCACTTTTCGGCGACAGGCCGCTACAAGAAACTCAGCACCCCAACAGGGCGGAACCTTCTCACATTCCTTCTCGAACAACCTTTGACCCCCAAGTTCGACACCGAAGATATAGTTCGACTTAGACATACAAAGATATTAAGATATAAGACATACTCGTCCTACATAGACAAGAAATACACATAGATTCGGGTCATAGATATTCTAAAACAAGAACAATCTATTTCTAACCAAACAAAGAATAGATCGCTGTAAGCCTAGATTTCTACGCTGAGTTCGATATTCAGCAAAGATACAAGAACAGATAACTCACAGAATGAATCCACATCGACTAATCTGAGTTCTGTCCCTTAGACTGAAAATCGTGAATTGAAAGATAAATATATTTTTATCAGACAAATAAATACATTTTACATTTGTATGCGTAATTACAGTAATCTGTGCGCCACACAAAAGAATATGTGCGCAACAGACTACCACACCCCCTGGGAAAAAAAATGAAAATCATTTTTTTTTCATCTGAGAGCAACATACAATAGGCTCACAATGCACAAATACTGCGCAGATGAGAAATATCTGGAATTTATAAGCCAAATTAAGGCAAAGTCGAAATATAGATCGACTGGTGAGAATACATCTCAACCTCTCAGAGAAAGCATTTCTCTTAAGCATAAATGTTTCCAGGGAGGTGTCACCAACGCATACTACTATACTTGCCATGACACAATGCATATAACAATTTCATATTTAAGCATTATAAGTACATGATTGACAAAAAAGAAAAATCATCAACGAGTATTGGTGAATATATATATATATATATCAATGAACGTAGTGATAGTAGTGATACAATCGTTAAGAAGTCCAAGACCCAACAGTTAGGTGGAATCATGTGGGCATCTAGACAAAATGTCTGCCATCACATTATATGATCCACGGATAGCTTGTACCGAAAAATAAAAAGGTTGAAGAGCAATTGCATATCGAGTAGACCTCGAGCTTTTCAAATTCTTACTCTGTATAGCCGTAAGAGCTTTCTGATCGGTTTCTACTATGAAATGTGCACCTAGAAGGAATCTTTGTAGTTTGAGAATTGACCAAACCATAGCCAATAGTTCACGGTCTAAAACCGAATAATTCCTTTCTGCAGCATTAAGTTTTCTAGAGATATACATCACTGGATGCAGAGTTCCAGAGTACTCTTGCATTAGTGCCGCTCCAATCCCAGTGGATGAAGCGTCACTACGAAGAACAAATGTCTTATCTGTAGTAGGTAACACTAAAATAGGTGGTGTTGAAAACAAAGTTTTAATCTTATCCAAAGAGGATTGGCATTCCTGAAACCAGTGGACCATATTAGGCGACCCTTTTTTTAGTAGTGAAGAAAGAGGTGCCATGATAGAGGATAGATTCGGAATGAATCTTCCATAAAATTGAATAAGACCTAAGAGACTTCGCACTTGCTTTTTAGTCTTAGGAATAGAGATGTTAAGTATCTTAGTGATATTATGGTCCTCTGTCTTTGGGAAACCATGACCAACTCGATGGCCTAGGAAATAATTTCGCTAAAACCAATGCAGGCTTTAGCGGGTTTCGCTGTCAGGTTATACTCGCGTAAAGTAGATAGTAATTCAACTAACCCCGAATAGTGATCTTCCCAAGTATCGCTGAAAAGACAGATGTCATCTAGGTACGCGATGACATCTGACCGATAAGATAGGATTCGACGCATCATGCGTACGAATGTAGCTGATGCGTTCATAAGGCCGAAAGGAATGAAATTCCATTGAAAAAGGCCTCTAGGTGTAGAAAAAGCAGTAAAAGGTTTGGCGCGTTCAGATAAAGGAACTTGCCAATATCCTTTGGACAAATCTAGTTTAGTGAAAAAATGAGATTTAGAAAGCCTAGTAAGTAGCTCTTCTAGTAAAGGCATAGGTTCAGCATCAAACTTCGTAACTTGATTCAATTTGCGATAGTCAACGCAAAGACATATGTTATTGTCTTTTTTCTGAACAATAACCATTGGCGAAGAATATGCAGAAGTGGATGGTTCAATAATTTTTAAATCTATCATCTCATCCAACTCCTTCTCAACCTGTGCTTGAAAATGTATAGGGATAGGATAAGGTCTGACCCTAATAGGATTATGGTCAGTTAGAATAATGTCATGTTTAATGACATGAGTTTGTCCAGGGATGTCAGTAAGGACATCCTGAAATGTTTGTAACATAGCCGAAACTTGTCGCTGTTCTCCTAGAGACAAATCCGGAGAAACAGTAACGTTTTTCCATGATTCACTAGAATGAAGTGGAATCATCGGAAGCGGAAGATTAACATCCGAAAAACTTGTTTCCTCATCCTGTATTACGGACAGTGATGAGTAATGACCATGTTGGACTGGTGAATCGTCCGTTGCCTGGAAAATAGGCTGTAAATAATCCGGACGTTCATGGAATTCCGTAAGCATTTTGATGTGGAAGGTTTTATGCTTTCCATCAATATCGACAATGTAGTCAACATCAGAAATTTTCGAGATTATATCGTATGGACCTTTCCAAGAAATAAGAAGTCTGTTTTCACTACAAGGTAGCAAAACAAATGCTTTGTCACCAGGACAAATTTGTCGTAAGGTTCTTTTCTTATTGGCAAATTGTCTTGCCTTCTGTTTAGCAAATTCAGAAGAAGAAGTTGCCAATTTGCATGCTTCGATAATCTTTTGTCTCAGCGCGATGACATATTCGTAAGAAGATTTTGTGTCATCGGTAATATTATCAGCGGTTATGAGATCATGAAGCAAAGACATAGGGCCTCGCGGTCGCGCGCCAAAGACAAGTTCAAAGGGAGAAAACCCTGTATGTTCATTAAGGACCTCTCTGTAAGCAAAGAGGGCCGCGGGTAAAACCCTGTCCCATTCTTGAGGATGATCCTCAGTTATCTTCCCTAGTAAGTTTTTGAGTGTTCTATTTAGCCGTTCGACCATCCCATTGGACATAGGATGATAGATACTACTCAAAGATCTCTCTATCTGTAGAGTCGACATTACTTGCGACATGGTATCCGATATTAGTTGGGTGCCATGGTCTGACAATATTTCTCCGGGGAATCCCAGATGAGAAAATATAAGCCAAAGAGCATCTGCAATGTCAGCAGTAGTAATGCTCTTCAGAGGAATAGCCTCTGGCCAACGTGTGCACATGTCCACACACGTTAAGATAAACTGATGTCCTCTAGCAGATTTGATCTTAAATGGACCAATGATGTATATCGCCATTTTCTGAAATGGTCGAATAGGAATGTCTGCAGCCTGAATAGGTGCAGCATGGCGTGGACCTTTGGATTTCACTTCTTGACATACCTTGCAAGAACGACAATAAATCCATATGTCTTTGTTCACAAAAGGCCAAAAGAAAGCCGCAAGAACTCTTGACTTTGTACCGGAAAAACCCATATGTCCAGCACACTGAGAGTCGTGAGCGTGCTGCAAAATTTTAACTCTCAAATTCTTGGGAACAAGAATCTGAGAATGACTTGACTTAGCGGTGTCTTGCACCATACGTACAAGTACAACATTCTTCATTGTAATCCAAGATTTACGCTTTGTATCCTTATTCGGATCACCTTTTGTTGCAAGAGTGAAGAATTTCTTTAGAGTCGGATCATCTTCTTGCTGTTTTATAAACGAGTCACGAGAAAATAACAAGGGATCATCTTGGTTATGCACTTCATTATCTTCAGTAGATGAAGTTTGAGGCATATTAAGAGCCTGAGCTCTAGTGACTACAGCATTAGCAGTTTGCATATTTTGTTTTTCCCAAACGGAAATCTGTTGTGGAGTGCATTCTTTGACTCCATGAATACGACCGATGATAAGATCAGCGATCGGATTCGGCAGAAGACATGCATGTACATCTCCTGTAAAGAAAGGAGTAGCAATCCTAATGATAGCAGTAGAGTATTTCTCTAAGGTGCCGCCAAATGTTATACATTTGACTACTTTTCCAGTGGCACAAGAAGGATCTACAAGCGACTGCCTAACACCAATTGTGGTGCATCCAGAATAAAAAAGAACTGAGACTGGATTGTCATTTACTAAACCTTTATGTAAGACAGTCGGCGTCTGTGGCCTAATGGATATGAACGCAGTTTCATAATCCAGATATACCAGGTTCGAAACCTGCTGCAGGCGGTTTGGTAGCAGATCGCTTTGTGTGGATTTTTAACAATGGTATAAGCGCCGTACCGTTCAGAAAGCAATGGCAAACTACTGAACGTAAATATTGCCTAGAAAAATCACAAACAGCCAATAAAAGCTGGGGTTGATTGCCACGTCCTGTAAAGGATAAGCAACTAACTTATGTAAGACAAGAGAACCTCTTCCATCATGCGTGACTGACGCAGGAAGAGCGGGAAGAGGATGGCCACAACTTAAAGTGGACACCGTAGTTGGTTCAAATAATGTTTTGCATTGGGGGCACTGAGATGCTCTCCCAAAATCAAAAGCGGAACATGCCATATTATTAGCATCATTATTATCTTTAGTCTGTTTATAGGCTTCATGACTTGGATAGTTTCTATAATGACTTCCTCTGCGGAAATTTCTATAATTATGACCACCTCTGTATCGAGGGCTGTCAGCTTGTCTCCAGTTCTTAGCAGAAGAACCCTGAAATGATTGGTTACCTTGGTTTTGATAACTATTATGGTTACTTTTTTTTCCAAATCTGTTTTGTGGTCCCTGAAATTTGTGTGAGTAATTAGAATTGTATGGTGTTGCTGAAGCAACTGGCATACTCTCTTTAATCTTAGTGTTGCTAAGAGTTACGTCAGGGTGTGCCGTGACGTATTGGTCACAATATTCTTGCATTTCTTTTAGTGTCTTGGGTTTACGCTCATGTAGGAATTCAAGGAATGGTTTATTAACACTTGACATAATCTTGTCCCTGAGCAACAAGTCCATAAGGGCTTCATATGTCTTTTCTGTTTTGGACAACTCAATCCAACGATTAAATGTAAGACATGTCCTTGCAATGAATTCTGAGAATTCTACCCCTGATTCAGGTACCATTTTCTTAAACAAAATACGGTAACCTTCCTCTGTTAATTGATATTTTTCAATAAAGCTGCTCTAATAATATCATAATTATCTTTGTCAGCCTCTTCAACCAAACTTAAACTAGTCAGAGAATCACCTTTCAAATTTTCTGATAACTGGTTAGCATATTGTGATTTATCCACATTATGAGCTCGACAAGAATGTTCAAAATGATCCAGCCAGAATGTAATATCATCACTGGAAGGATTGAACGCTAGTACCTTGACCTTGTAAGTAAATGGTTTACCATTACCATTTGACTGATTAACATTACTCATATTGTCAATTTCAATTTTTCTAACTCAAATGCAAAACGTTCTTTTTGATGTTCATGTTCTCTTATTGCTTTTCTCTCCTCAGCTTCTCTGTCTAATCTTTTTTGTTCAGCCTCTCTTTCTAATCTCTTTTGTTCAGCCTCTCTTTCTAATCTCTTTTCTTCAGCTTCTAATTTTTTTCCTCCATTTGAAGCTTTCTCTCCTCAGCAGCAGCTTTTTTCTCCTCAGCAGCAGCGTTTCTCTCCTCAGCTTGCATCTGCAATCTTAAATTCTCAGCATCTATCTTCTTTTGTTCAACTTCTGCTTTCCATTTATTTTCCTCTTTTTGCTTCTTTTCTTCTGACTTTAATACCATGGCAAATTGAGCAGTTGCAAACTCCTCTACTTCCTTACCAGACTTATCAAGGGATTTCCCTTGTGCAATAAAGTATTCCAATGTAGACATGATGTCTAATAATGATAGCAATCACTCGAAACAATAATGTAATCTATTTCCAAGTAAACAGGAACACGTTCTAAATGAACTTGATTAATTAGCTCACAATCCCAATCTCTATTGGACACAAGCCTTTAAATAAGGTCTTGTATAATCAACTGTTTACCTTTAGTAACAGCAATTAGTCATCAGTTGATTATTTCTCATAAGTTCACTACACAGCTAGTAGTGTATGATCAAGTATATTTTATAGTACATGTCAACCAACAACATACATAAAGTACAAATAAGAAAGACAATATGAAAATATTTGCAGAAATCAAATAAATCAAATAGGGAAATCAATGAAAATAATCACAGAATCTGTGATGACAACTGCAAAGGGATAACAACAAAACAAATGACGTCACAGTGTATAAATATAAATGTGTATAGAACTAAATTATAGGAAAGGGTAGATCTACATATACGAACAAATCAAAACAAAACTGAAGAACAGAAAAAATATTACAAAAACAACAATGGGTACAAATCGTCACAGCTAACAGATATTGCAACAGATGTTGCAGCAAATTTCCAACCAAGAAAATTGTTCCCTATAGAACACTAATATAGGACCAATATGACTCGGTATATCCTATACTAGTCACCTCACCAACCGCTCATGAAATATAAACAAATATTACATATAAACATGTAAACATAAATATATATAAAACATAAATGCATATCATCATATAAGATCGATGAAATGTGTTGTAGAAGTGTCTGCAGAGAAGGCGCAGTTTTACATTAAAATGGTTCAGTTTCCAATGAAAATAAACTGCCACTTTAATAAACAATAGCTTTCTGTTTTAAACTTATTACAAAGTTCAACAATATGTAGAACACAAGAAGATCCACCGTTGACGTGTAGACTTCTCAGTTTGATAGTACTTCTCATCAACACAGTAGGAGCCGCGCTAGCGTAGTGGTTACAACACCGCTCTGGCGACCAGGTGATTCAGGATCAAACCCGGGCGACGGCATTTGAGGATTTTTCGTCGACCGGGAATTGGACTGGATTAACTCGAGACCTGGCAAGAACATTTGAAGAAGTGTCGTCGACCAGGGATTGGCGGCTCCTGAGCCGACCCAGCTGCAATAGGTACCTCCGAAATCGGAGAGTATTTGCCTGAATGGCGAGGGACACCTGTCTCTGTACAAGAAAAAAGGGATACTCACGTAAAATCAATGTCAGGTTAGACATTAGTAATAACCTGAGATTTCGCCTCGAGTATTAGCGGGCGTACGCAACAACAACAACAAAAAAAAAAAAATCAACACAGCTAAATATTCACTTGTAAACAAACTTGCTGTGTAACGCTGTCTGTTCTATCAGAAATGTCAATAAATGCTGACCTAGATACAGCGTACGCTGACAGGACAGGTCATGCTGACATCGACTGTAGAGTTGTACTGCTTGTGTTCATGTGTGTCGTAACAGGCCACAGGAAACGGTCTGGTCTCAGTAGTCTGTTGACATCTCAATCTGTCCTAGGTCAAACCCAGAAAGCTGACCCACCAGTTGATAAGCTCCTCTTCCAGCTGATAAATTCTTTCACCATGTTGATAATGATCTTTCAGCTGATAAAGAGCAGTGTTGATAAAGTCTAACCTTCGGTCACCAGTGTTGGTTGTATGGTTACAATCGTGTTCGAAGGGGTGTTATCACAGTGAAGACAAACACAGGTCAACTCGACCTAAGCAGTGGTGTATTGATTTGGAGTGAGGATACAACAGTACGCGAATGCTGGAAAATGTTCTGAGAGTTGACAATAGGGCAATCTCACTCACTCGTGGCATGAAGTGTAAGACGAACTACTGTTTACATTTTCTTGCATTTAATGGACACACACTTCGACGACACAGGAACAGGAAACATCAGACAGGTTGGCATAAATCATAATAATGTTGATCAATGAAATGCTCTATCACATGGGCATTCATGTTGCATAACAGTACAAATGGAATGTCAGTAGACAAGCACTCCGTAATAAATTAATATATATTGTCTGACTTTATTGACAGCACGTCAGTTTATAAATGAGGTTCAAGATGGTTCCTAGACCTAATCTCGTCTAGTGAAGATTCATATAGATAAAGTACAGCACATATTTTCTTTGATAATAATACCGAACCACTGGTAGTGGGTTCTCTTCTGTAGCAGTGATCTCTGGACTCATCAGGTGATAGTAAGGGGCATCCCTGTTCTCTCCTCAATGATTGGAAAATATTGGATTCCAAAATGGCTTCTCCTCCCAGTGAGTTGTCGCTCACCCAGGATACAAGCTATGAAGCGCAATCAAAGCTGGTCATACATTATATGTCCTCATTGCTTTGTAGATTCTACCATATACAATTGCCTTCATCACATAATATGGTGCTGCTAGGTATGAATGTCATCTTCATCTGGTTAACATTCATTTAAACGTACAACCGTACGACTGTTCATCAAATACAATGCCTCAGGAAAAGTTCATAAGAAATGCGTCTTTACCTTGGTATCAGAAATACACTAGAATATGATTCTGCCATTCCTTGGCAGTAAGAATAAACACTGGGGTGAATCATACATGATATGTCTAATTAACACATAAGGAAGGGAACCCCGAGGCCTGTAAACAGTAAATTAATATTAGACAAACGTAAAGGTATGTTTTCAGGCACTCGTAAGAAATAAAGAAGTAGAACACTTGGACAACAGAAAAACAACAGACGTGAGTGGCTTACCCAGGGTTCGAACCCCGTACCTTCTGTACGACAACTCCGCCTAGCTATCAAGCGAATCACACTGACCCCACGGCCAGCTAGGCATCCCCCAAAAAAGGATGCTTTACTGACTATTTATCAGTAAGAAACACAAGATAACACCGGAAGTATACAGTGGGCAACTCAGCCCCTTAATTACGCAATCACTTCTGTTGTTCCCCTATTAACAGTATGTGTCAGTCCAAACAAGACAAAGACCTTGATACTGGGTCCAGTAAATAGTAGAAGACTAAAGGACAGTAGTATAGAACAGTGGGTAGGTTTCTGTATTGTATGAACATAAATAACACATAAGGAAGGGAAACCCGAGGCCTGTAAACAGTAAATTAATAGGTACAGAAGGTACGGGGTTCGAACCCTGGGTAAGCCACTCACGTCTGTTGTTTTTCTGTTGTCCAAGTGTTCTACTTCTTTATTTCTTACGAGTGCCTGAAAACATACCTTTATGTTTGTCTAATATTAATTTACTGTTTACAGGCCTCGGGTTTCCATTCTTTATGTGTTATTTATGTTCATTCAATACCAGAAACCTACCCACTGTTCTATACTACTGTCCTTTAGTCTTCTACTATTTACTGGACCCAGTATCAAGGTCTTTGTTTTGTTTGGACTGACACATACTGTTAATAGGGGAACAACAGAAGTGATTGCGTCATTAAGGGGCTGAGTTGCCCACTGTATACTTCCGGTGTTATCTTGTGTTTCTTACTGATAAATAGTCAGTAAAGCATCCTTTTTTTGGGGATGCCTAGCTGGCCATGGGGTCAGTGTGATTCGCTTGATAGCTAGGTGGAGTTGTCGTACGGAAAGTACGGGGTTCGAACCCTGGGTAAGCCACTCACGTCTGTTGTTTTTCTGTTGTCCAAGTGTTCTACTTCTTTATTTCTTACGAGTGCCTGAAAACATACCTTTATGTTTGTCTAATATTAATTTAATGATATGTCTAAAGAGACTACCTCTTTCCCCGTTAATATAGAGATCACTTTTCGGCGACAGGCCGCTACAAGAAACTCAGCACCCCAACAGGGCGGAACCTTCTTGTTAAACTCTGTGTAGTTGTTAACTCATACTGGCTACTAGTTGTTAAATCACGCTTTATTTGTTAAATGACGTGAATGTCCACCAGTCGATAAATGTAGATGTTGGGACTGGTGTAGTAAAGTGTAACGATTGTCAACTCATTGAACCCAGCACAGTTTTGGTCATACAGGTCATCTTGTCCTGGAACGTGATGAGGCTCCGACAAGAATGTGAGTGTAAACAATGAGTGTGTATATGAATGTCAGAACGCGAATGGTAGAATGATTCGATAGAGTTGACAAGTTGGTAGTACATCACTCATACTCACACTGTTCGAATTCAAGAAGTACTGGAACTACGGTGGTCTTTTTATAACATTTAATGGGACGCACACTTGGACAGTACGTGTATGGTTACAGGAACAAATGTCGACATAGACAGCATAATGTTGATCACAGGAATATCATCTTAAGTTAGCATTCATGCTTGGCAAATATCATAATGGAGCATTCGTAAATAAGCATTCAGAGTTCCATCATGTAAATCATCTGGCTTTACTGACTGGGCACGTCAGACCATAACCAATATATAGGAAGGCTCTTAGACTAACCTCGTCTAGCGAATATCCCTTCACGTAAAGTTCAATATATATATTTTCCATAAAGATATAGGAATCCCAGACATGGGTTCTCACATGTAGCAGTGATCTCTTGGTTCATCGAGCGATAGTACAGGCATCCCTTTTTCTCACTCGATAAATACAAAGTATATGAATTTCAACATGGCTGTGCTTCTCTCGTGAGCTTCACTCACTATTGGATACAAACCACAATTGGTCATTCGTTGAATGTCCTCATTTCTTCATAGCTTCTATCATAGAGGTAATTGAATAATATCATATAATCTAGTGCTGATACATAGGAATGTCATCTTCCTTTGAATAAATATTCTTTTCAAAAGTACCACTGTGCATTTGCTTATCGACAACGATGGCGAAGCCCAAGTTCATAATAAATTGTGGTTTTACCTTTCTATGCGAAATATAACTTTGCCATTCCTTGGCAAAAGAGAATAAACACTGGGGTAAAGTACATACAACATGTCTAAATGACTATCACTTTTCCCCATCTACTTATAGATCACTTTTTCGGCGATAAGCCGGCTACAACAAAATTCGACATCCCGACAGGATGACAGCCATGAATCACACCCCCCTGCTAGCGATACTTCCGCTGCATAGCCTTTGACCTTTTCTAGCGACAACCAACATAGTTCGACTTAGAAATGTAAAGATATCCATATATAAGACAGACTCGTCCTACTCATACAAACACTACGTATAAATTCAGGCCATAGATATACTGAAGCAAGAACAATCTATTCCTACCCAGCCAAAGAATAAATCGCAGTAGGCCTAAATTCGTCCGCGGAATCCGATCGAAGATGACGGAACTCCTTTCAAGGGAAGTAACTCAAAAATGACTTCTCCTTAAGCACTTAAAAAGGAAATACTTTGTTTACAAAATATTTGCGAACATAATAAGTATATAAATGTATTATATTGCAAGATAGTAAAAATTGCACTTTACAGTCTTACCACACCTCCCGGGAAAAAAAAAATAAAATTTTTTTTTTAAATACATCTAGGAGCAACGTAGAATAGGCTCACAACGCAAGAATACTGCGCAGATGAAAATATCAGGAATAACTATAATTCCTATTATGACCGGTGAGAATATATCTCAAAATCTGAGAGAAATTGTTTCTCTACGAATAAATGTTTCCAGGAAGGTGTGATCTACGTATAATACAATTCTGGTAATTATACAATGCATACCAAAAATTCACACTATAATCTTAAATTTATGATTTATGAAGAAACAATCATCAAAGAACAGCGGTGAATAAACATCAATAACCCGCTAAGTAGAGATACCATCATTCTATTATTAAATTACAAATGTGTATCTTAGTAAAGAAACAAAAAATAACTGTTGTAAAGTTATACATATCAAAAAGATCCAATATTTAACAGTTAAGTGGCATCATGTGGGCATCTGGACAGAATGTCCGCCATCACATTTTCTGAACCACGGATAGCTCGTACCGAGAAATGAAAAGGTTGAAGAGCGATTGCGTATCGAGTTGATCTCGAGCTCTTCAAGTTCTTACTTTGGATAGCCGTAAGAGCTTTTTGGTCAGTTTCCACTACGAAATGCGCGCCCAGAAGGAATCTTTGGAGTTTGAGAATTGACCAAACCATTGCCAATAATTCACGGTCTAAAACCGAGTAATTCCTTTCTGCAGCATTAAGTTTTCTGGATATATACATTACAGGATGCAGAGTTCCAGAGTACTCTTGCATTAGTGCCGCTCCAATCCAAGTGGATGAAGCGTCACTACGAAGAACAAATGTCTTATCTGTTGTAGGTAACACTAAAATAGGTGGTGATGAAAACATAGTTTTGATCTTCTCTAGTGAAGATTGGCATTCATGAGACCAGTGAACCATGTTAGGCGACCCTTTCTTTAATAGTGTAGAGAGAGGTGCCATGATAGAGGACAGATTCGGAATGAAACGTCCATAAAATTGTATGAGACCTAAAAGACTTCGCACTTGCTTTTTAGTCCTAGGGATAGAGATGTTAAGTATCTTAGTGATATTATGGTCTTCTGTCTTCAAGAAACCGTGACCTACTCGATGGCCTAAGAAAGCAATTTCGCTAAAGCCAATACAAGCTTTGGATGGTTTTGCTGTCAGGTTATACTCACGCAGAGTTGATAATAATTCAACTAACCCTGAATAGTGATCTTCCAAAGTATCGCTGAAAAGACAGATGTCGTCTAGATAAGCAATGACATCTGACCGATACGATAGGATTCGACGCATCATGCGTACAAATGTAGCTGGTGCGTTCATAAGGCCGAAAGGCATAAAATTCCATTGGAAAAGGCCTCTGGGAGTAGAGAAAGCGGTAAGAGGTTTGGCGCGTTCGGATAATGGAACTTGCCAATATCCTTTAGACAAATCAAGTTTAGTGAAAAAATGCGATTTAGAAAGACGAGTAAGTAGTTCTTCCAGTAAAGGCATAGGTTCAGCATCGAACTTCGTAACTTGATTCAATTTGCGATAGTCAACGCAAAGACGTATGTTATTGTCTTTTTTTCGAACAATAAACATCGGCGAAGAATATGCAGAAGTGGATGGTTCGATTATTTGTAAATCTATCATTTCATCCAACTCCTTTTCAACCTGTGTTTGGAAATGTATAGGGATAGGATAAGGTCTAACCCTAATTGGAGTATGTTCAGTTAGAACAATGTCATGCTCAATGACATGAGTTTGTCCAGGGATGTCAGTGAGGACATCCTGAAATGTTTGTAACATAGACGAAACTTGTCGCCGTTCTCCTAGAGACAAATCAGGAGAAACAGTAACGTCTTTCCATGATTCACTAGAATGAAGTGGGATCATTGGAAGCGGAAGATTAACATCCGAAAAACTTGTTTCCTCATCCTGTATTACAGACAGTGATGAGTAATGACCATGTTTGACATGAGAATCGTCCGTTGCCTGGAAAATAGGCTGTAGATAGTCAGGACGTTCATGGAACTCCGTAAGCATATTGATGTGGAAGGTTTTATGCTTCCCGTTAATATCGACGATGTAGTCAACATCTGAAATTTTCGATATTATATCGTACGGACCTTTCCAACTAATAAGGAGTCTATTTTCACGACAAGGTAGCAATACAAATGCTTTGTCACCAGGACAAAGTTGTCGTAAAGTTCTCTTCTTATTAGCAAATTGTCTTGCCTTCTGCTTAGCAAATTCAGAAGAGGACGTTGCCAATTTGCATGCTTCGATAATCTTTTGTCTCAGCGCGATGACATACTCGTAAGAAGATTTTGTGTCATCGTCAATATTGTCAGCTGTTATAAGATCATGCAGCAAAGACATTGGGCCGCGCGGTCGCGCGCCAAAGACAAGTTCAAAGGGAGAAAAACCTGTATGTTCATTGGGGACCTCTCTGTACGCGAAGAGGGCCGCGGGTAAAACCCTATCCCAATCTTGAGGATGATCCTCAGTTATCTTCCCTAATAAGTTCTTAAGTGTTCTATTTAGTCGCTCGACCATCCCATTGGGATAGGATGATAGATGCTACTCAAAGATCTCTCTATCTGTAGAGTAGACATTACTTGAGACATGGTATCCGCTATCAGTTGGGTGACATGAGCTGATAATATTTCTCTCGGGGAATCCCAGCCGAGAAAATATAAGCCAAAGAGCATCTGCAATGTCAGCGGTAGTAATGCTCTTTAGAGGGATAGCCTCTGGCCAACGTGTGCACATGTCTACACACGTTAAGATAAACTGATGTCCTCTAGCAGATTTGATCTTGAATGGACCAATGATGTCTATCGCCATTTTCTGGAATGGACGAATAGGAATATCTGCAGCCTGAATAGGCGCAGCATGACGAGGACCTTTGGATTTGACTTCTTGACATACTTTACAGGATCGACAATAGATCCGTATGTCCTTGTTCACAAAAGGCCAAAGAAAGCCGCAAGAACTCTTGACTTTGTACGGGAAAAACCCATGTGACCAGCACACTGAGAGCCGTGTGCATGTTGTAAGATCTTAACTCTCAAATTCTTGGGTACAAGAATTTGAGAATGACTTGACTTAGTGGAGTCTTGCACCATACGTACAAGTACGCCATTCTTCATTGTAATCCAAGATTTACAATTTGAATCTTTATTCGGATCACCTTTCGTTACAAGAGTGAAGAATTTCTTAAGAGTCGGATCTTCTTCTTGTTGTTTTATAAACGAGTCACGAGAAATTACCAAGGGATCATCTTGGTTATGCACTTCATTATCTTCAACAGATGAAGTTTCAGGCATATTGAGAGCTTGAGCTCTAGTGACTACCGCATTAGCAGATTGCATATTTTGATTTTCCCAAACGGAAATTTGCTCCGGAGTGCATTCTTTGACTCCGTGAATGCGACCGATGATAAGATCAGCGATCGGATTCGGCAAAAGACATGCGTGTACATCTCCTGTGAAGAAAGGAGTAGCAATCCTAATGATAGCGGTAGAGTATTTCTCTATGGTGCCGCCAAATGTTACGCATTTGACTACTTTGCCTGTAGAATGAGAAGGATCTATGAGTGACTGCCTAACCCCAATAGTTGTGCATCCAGAATCAAAAAGTACTGAGACTGGATTGTCATTTACTAAACCTTTGTGTAAGACAAGAGAACCTCTTCCATCATGCGCGACTGATGCCGTAAGAGCAGTAAGAGGATGGCCACAGCTTAAATTAGACACTGTGGTTGGCTCAAATAATGTTTTGCATTGGGGGCACTGAGATGCTCTCCCAAAATCAAAAGCGGTATATGCCATATTATTAGAGTCATCATTATCTTTATTTTGTTTATAGGCTTCGTGGGACTCTTGCTGTGCAGAGTTCGCCTGGTAATGAGCTTTATGTTTTTTGAATTGTGCTCTACCTCTGTTATTATTGCCTCTGTACTTATCATTGTTTCCACTATTATAACCCCTACTCGGGTTTGAATCATAGCTCCTTTGGTTACTATCATCATATTCATTATAATGAGTATCTCGGTAATTATGATCCTGTTGTCTCCATGAAGGAAAACTTGGATAGTTTCTAGAATGACTTCCTTTGCGAAAGTTCCTGTAATTATGACCACCCCCGAATCGAGGGCTGTCAGCTCTTCTCCAGGTATTCGAAGAAGAACCCTGAAATGATTGGTTACCTTGGTTCTGATAACTGTAATAGTTACCTTTTTTATTAAACCTATTTTGAGGTCCTTGGAATTTGTGAGAGTGATTAGGGTTGTATGGTGTTGCAGAAGCAACTGGCATACCTTCTTTAACCTTACTGTTGCTAATAGCTACGTCCGGATGTGCAGTGACGTATTGGGTACAATGCTGTTTCATTTCTTTTAGAGACTTAGGTTTACGCTCATGTAAGAATTCGAGGAAAGGTTTATTTATACTTGACATAATCTTGTCTCTGAGTATCAAGTCCATAAGGGCTTCATAAGTCTTTTCTGTTTTGGATAGCTCAATCCAACGATCAAATGTAAGACGTGTCCTTGCAATGAATTCTGAGAATTTTACACCTGCCTCAGGCACCATTGTCTTAAACAACTTCCGATAACCCTCTTCAGACAACTGATACTTCTTTAATAAGGCTGCCCTAATAACATCATAGTTATCTTTGTCAGCCTCTTCAACCAAACTTAAACTAGTCAGAGAATCACCTTTCAGATTTTCTGATAACTGGTTAGCATATTGTGATTTGTCCACATTATGGGCTCGACATGAGCGTTCAAATCTATTTAGCCAGAATGTTATGTCATCACTGGAAGGGTTGAACGCTGGTACCTTGACCTTGTAAGTAAAGGGTTTACCATTACCACCAGATGCTTGATTACCATCACTTATGTTTGTTAACTTTAACTTTTCTAACTCAAATGCTAAAAGTTCTTTTTGGTGTTCATGTTCTCTTATTGCTTTTTTTCCTTGAGCTTCAGCTTGTAATTTTCTCTCTTCTGCAGCAGCTTCCTCCTTTCTTTTCTCTTTTTCCATTTCCATCTGGAATCTTTTTTCATCAGTCTGTATCTGCAATTTCTTTTGTTCATCCTCTCTTTGTAATTTTTTTTCCTCAGCTTCTAATCTTTTCTCCTCAGCTGCTAATTTCTTTTCTTCAATCAATGCTTTTCTTTCTTCAGCAGCTAATGCTTTGTCATATTGAGCAACTTCCCATTCTTCTAATTGCTGACCAGTCTTATCAAGAGCCTTGCCTTGTGTGATAAAATAATCTAATGTAGACATCTTGTCTAATAAGATCAGTAATTTGCAAAAGTAAATAAATTCACTTTCTTAGTCTTAATCAAAGACCTTGTATGATAACTTTGTAACCTGTGGAAAATAGTACTTACTATCCCAATCACTGTGGGAAACAAGCCTTACAAAGGTCTTGTATAAATCCTTATATAATAACAGCTATAAGTTGCTGGTTCACTCTCTAATATAAGTGCAGTGCACCAGAAATAGTGTTTTATATCATCAACTGTGTACCTTTAGTAATAGCAATTAACTATCAGTTGATTCTTGTACATCAATTTATATGATCAACTATATTTTAAATAGTGTATGTCGATCAGGCAAAAAACAAAACAGTTATACAGAAGAACATGAAAACATTTGCGGAAATGAAATAAATCAAATAGGATAAACAATAAAAGATAAACCGCAAGAGGATAACAAATACAAATAACGCCACAGTATATAAATAAATTGAGAATAGAACTGAAAGATAGAATAGGGTAGACCAACAAATTACAAACAAATCAAAACAAACTAAAGAACAGAGGAATATTACAAAAACAACAATGAGTACAGTCTTCACAGCTAACACTAATAGCAACAGCTGTCGCAGCAAATTTTCAATCAAGAAAATTGCACCTATAGAAACGCACACATCAGAACCTCTATTACGTGGGATACTCTGTTGTGTGACACCGCCCAACCAAAACAACAACCCGCTGGATACAAACAAATATCACATATAAATATTTAAACATAAATACATAAATGCATAAATAGTATGGCAATATGATGTAAATAGAGTGTTGCAGAAAGAATGTGTTGTAAAGAAGGCTCAGTTACACTGCCTAATAGTACAGTACTGTGGTACTTTATTAAACAAATACTTCTGGTCTAATTATTTTAAATTCAACACAGAAATAGAAGCTCCATCGTTGATGTGAATGATAACAATCGACGTAGGACTTCTCAGTTCAATAACATTTCCTTTCGCAAACACTGTCAAATATTCTCCAGTCCTGATGTGTAATGTTCTATGTTTCAACCAAGCTTGCTGTGTAACACTGTCAGTTGTATGGCAAATGTCCAACGAACAAAATGTCAACAAACGCTGACCTAGTTACAGCATACTCTCGACAGGACAGGTCACGCTGACATCACTGTAGAGTTGTACTGTTGATGTATTTGTGTGTCGTAACAGCCCCCAAGGAACGGTCTGGTCTCAGTAGTTTACTTCTCAATATGGTCACTGTGCAGGTTGACCTAGGCAGCTGGCACACCATTGTTAAAACTCTGTGTAGTTGTTAACCCTCATACTGGCTACTAGTTTGTTAAATCACGCTTTATTTTGTTTAAATGACGTGAATGTCCACAGTCGATAAATGTAGATTTGGGACTGGTGTAGTAAAGTGTAAC
>JAMPIV010008236.1:0-86438 GCA_024509875.1 Oreohelix idahoensis | reverse complement strand
GAGTCCGACCAGTCTAAACCCACATATATATTACATATAATTCTATCTACTCCACGGGCACGCACATACACGTTGGGACGACAGTTAAACGACACAGACTTGGAAACTCTATAACAATGATTATACAGACAATTGGGATCGATCTGACCCCACGCACCACTGATTATTGGTTCCAAGAGAAATTTTTAATTATCATATCAAAATTTCTTCACAACAACCAAAAATACCATAAAGGAAGCATATCAAATAGACATAGAATAAAAAATCAATGGAATTATCTACCAGGATGATAGACCCGTTATGAATGGCCCTCTAGTTTAGCCCCCCATTCCCGTTATAGTGAAAAAGAAGATGGCCCAAAAGAGGATCAATGAAACATAAGCGGTAAATCAAATGAATTACTCCCCTGTTTAAAGGAATTGCTAGACATAGATATTACTCAAATATCTATTCTACAGGGAACATTATGGTTAGCAATACTTGCATAAGGACAATTAAAACACCAAGAAAATGGGTGCCAAATTTCAACAAATGGAGAAATCACTATCAGTCCTACATTCACTGAAAACATTCAGCCGTGTACACGAGCACATACTCACTGTTTTGGTAGACATATCTGGGAAACACAATTTGTTAGGACAATTCATATACAGAATCACCAGAGGTAGTCCGTTAACCCAAGAAAACCCCAGCTCCACAAAGTCAGATAGAATTCACTGCTTCGGGGACGTTTCCTTGTATTTCTTATTCTAGGAAATTATTTGTCTATGTCACATTTAAAAAATCTTGTCCAGGCACGAAAGTTTACCGTGAGCACAGTGTCAATAGCTTAGGTTTTTCTTAGTAATAGGAATGTCAGGTCGGTGTCTTCTCTCAGTATAGGATTTACTTTGGTCACCATAACCACAGATTTTGTCCAACAAAATAATCTAATCGGTGGACAATGTTAATGTTATTTTCTTGTAATATTCACGCCGCCAGGCAGAAAATTTACGTAGAGTTTATGAAAGAATTTTAAGATCTGGCGCAAAGGCCCCGTATTGATCATTACAGTCTTTGAAACCCGTTAGATGGGATATAGTATTTTCTGTCTAACTCTGTTGGCATATGCACTGACAGACCATTGTTACTTGAGAAACCCACGTTGTTCAAAATAAGGACTGTCTATTTTCTTCACAAATATGAAACTCATATTAAACGCCGGTAAAGTTCGGGTCACCTCAGTGTTTCACTGTATAAAAGGAAAAGCAACTATTAATCATTTACATATTATGTACTCAATATAACTTACATTTTAAATAGCAAGCCGACCGCTTGACATATAATTTAAAACTTCCCGGGAAATAAGTTATATAAAAAAAATCGATCATCATGAATTAGGAATAACATGCGTATTCCGTCAATACTCACTGATTTGTCTAGCATTTATAAGTTTGTTATTAAAACAGTTTCGACTGAGTATTAGCCGTTAAATTAAATTCCTTATAGCTACTTGTTTAGTAAGCTAAAGATATAATTTATTTTGTATTTCCACTGTAACTCGTCGACTAGAGAATATAACAAACTATAAATTAAGCACTCTGGACACAGAACTAGTTAAATGAAATGAGCGATTTAACGCTTTAAACACTTTCCAAAATACTAGATATCTATTTTATATAATATTTACCTCAAACACAGAAGTACTAAGAACTTAAACCACTTCGACCAAACTAAAGGCCATCTCTATTAACAGAGATTATTTAGAAATCGAACGAAGGCTAGTTCTGTCTTTACTGCGAAGTTACTGAGTGAAATTAAAAAATATAAAGTTTCAAACTTGGGTTAATATTTTAAACCAGACAAAGGAGGAACTATTATTTCGTAGAACGAAATGCTCTCCCCTTTCCGGCTTTAACGATACGTTTAACGCCTAACAAGTCGTAACTGCCACCTACTGACCAAGATGTACGCGTGCCAAATACAAATCCCAGACAGCCTGTCTCCAGTGCGGAGCGATTTTTTCACGGCGACGAAAAACCTCATGCGTTTCTGCAAACTGTAGACAGCTGTCTCGTTCCTGCACTGTGAGGATGCCGGGTTTGACACCTTACGCTAGTGTCAGGAGAAAAATGGTAGACCAAAAGTCTGCTCTTTAGTCTGGGTATGAAACATAATCACACCTTTCGTCTACTGACATCTATGTAATAGAATCACTATTGCGTTTTTCCGTTTTGAGAAAAGAAACAGGAAAAGTTAAGGAATAGTATGCAAAATATATTTCGCAAACGAATGGATGCAAAATATACAGGAAAAAGGAAATAAAGAGAGATAACAAAATTACAGAATTCGGGTGAAAGAATAGGAAGACGCTATAGGCAATTTAATGATCAAAACCTACGTGACAAGGCTAAAGAAGGCAAAAATGTTATAACACGCATATAATGTACATGATGAACTTATATTGTTTGAAAGTAAATACATTTTATTTATTTAGACTTTGATTCATCGCTATGGGATGCCATTGAGACAATTTTTCATTGTGTGACCGATTCTTTCAGCGGAGAGTCTTATAGCAGGACTTTTTATTCCATTTTCTTCTTTTGATTTTCGTTGATTGTTGAATTTCTTGTATTTATTAATTCTTTTTGGTTTTGTAGTTTCTTTGCTTTATTATTGCTGTCCATCTGTGTTTATATATATTACATATTTGTAGTCTATAATCTATATTTCTTGTCCTTGTTGCTTGTTTGTAACTGTGGCTGACGAAGGTTAAAACCCGAATCGTCCATTGTTTCCTGTGCACTGTTTATTTGTAAAACTTATTCAATACCGTTTTATTTGTTTATATATACTTATATTATTTGGTAGCTTGACTGGAAATAATTAATGAATACAATAAAAGCTTTTTATTTAATTTATTATTTGTAGTTTTTCATAATTATGTTGTTGTCTTGAGATTATTAATATATGTCATAGGTGGTATGAGAAGGATTGTTGAAAACCATTAGCTAAAACAATAAATTGTTTGACAACAATACGATTTCAAGTAAGCAGAAACTACACATCAAACCCCAACTCCGACAACTGACTACATGAGATTACAGTTATATAACTACGTAGACAATAAAGCAGACATTCCACCAAGAACCAACCAAAATCGTAGAACAAGACAGACCAGTTTATCAATTGACATGTCCAATAAAACAACACAGTGAAACAATAAACAATCCAAAAGAATTATTTACTTTATTGCAATTTTTAGACACCAAACCGTCAATTCATCATTGATATAAGTCATAAATCACTGGAGTTAAGGACACAAGAGGAAACAAAAAACACACATGGGATCTTCATTCAAGCTAGTAGTACTTTTAACGACACTCGGTATAACTAGCAATAATAGATATAGAGGTAAAATCACTACACTTAGAAAATATAAATAAATAAGTATATGGATTGAACAAGCAGAAACACCACTCGAATAAACGTTACGACGTGACGGTCAGACAGTCAGCTAGCGGTCCTTCACAGAAAATAGACCTATTTCATATGCTAATATAAAATGTCCCCTCCCCCCACAAATTATATAAAAGAGGACAGAAATAACAGTAACAGCAAAATTGTTATAAAAATGCACACAATTGTCGTGGAATATCTAATCCACATATATAAATTATCAAGTAAATATAAAGCCTAATAAATACATATAATAAATAAAGGAAGAAGAATGGTAAAGAACAGTGCTGTCACAATGACTGTACTCGAAATCCCCTTGTTTTCTACTGCGTATGCAAATTGTAACGATTCACGTTGATATTAAAGGCCTTCTGCAACATACACGCGTTTCCCAAACACACAATAAAATGTGCTGCCTTTCTAAGAAAAACCTTGAAATATGCAAGTTGACCTAAATTTTAACTTCCTACGACTCCCCTAACAACCAAAGATAGTATTTATAGCCCGACTAATCGTGTTTAGCCTTACATATCATTCCAGCCAATCAGTTCAAATGTAACTTGTGGCCCATTTCCCGTACAATGGTGGTGTAAAAAAATCTACCACAGAGCGATTCTGATTTTGGGTGTTGTCTGACAGCACCATCATTTTATTTTGGCTATAACTTGTTAATTCCTAGACTATTTGCATAACGTTTTACATATTCTTTGTCAGCAAGCCCTAAGGAACCCAAATTTACTAATTTCAACGATATAAGTGCCTGCGTTCAAAATATCCAATTTCTAGGATAGTCGTGTAGTTGTTTTTTTATTTTATTTTATTTTTTATGTGAGAACCGCCACCTGTCCTGCTGTACTGTCAGACTAATGTCAGGATTTCGGACATAAAAAATAGAATGTCAGGTTTCCCCAATAAGCGTTTTTCAGGTTTTAAAACCTAACTCTGGTATGGGTAGTGTTTTTATCACTGTCGATTTGAAAAAAAGCTAGTGCTTGTGGCCTTACACGCGTGATGGCAGCATTTGTGTATCGCGCGAAGCGTGTTTAGCTTTCTGCCTCTCCCTTCTCGCTATCCTTTAGTCCATCTGTCTTTTGTTTTTGGTAACATAGTGTAGAAAAAGACATGAATGGAATTTAAAATTTAGGTCAACTTGCATATTTCAAGGTTTTTCTTAGAAAGGCAGCACATTTTATTGTGTGTTTGGGAAACGCGTGTATGTTGCAGAAGGCCTTTAATATCAACGTGAAACGTTACAATTTGCATACGCAGTAGAAAACAAGGGGATTTCGAGTACTGTCATTGTGACAGCACTGTTATTTACCATTCTTCTTCCTTTATTTATTATATGTATTTATTAGGCTTTATATTTACTTGATAATTTATATATGTGGATTAGAATATTCCACGACATCTCCCCTCTTAAAACAGACATTATATGTCAGTCCTTTATTCTATATACACATAGAGAAATTTATTATTATTTCTGGGGTTTACGGTGATTCTCATCACACGGATGGCGGCTTAAAAAATCCGCTCCCAAATTTGTTTTTCCAGATATATACTCAATGCTAAAATTATATGGAGCCAGAAGCAAAGACCATCGGAGTAACCTAGAGTTCTCATGCTTAGCCTGTGCTAAAAACGATAAAGGTTAGTGATCTGTTTGCAACTTAAATGCCTTCCCATATAGATAAATATTGAATTTCTTTATTGCCCATATTACTGCAAGACATTCTTTTTCGCTAGTTGAGTAATTGATTTCAGCTTTATTCAATTTTCTGCTAGCATATGCCACTGGGCTTAATTCCCCATCCAATGCATCTGATTTCTGTAGTAGAGTTGCACCTAACCCAATATTACTTGCATCCGTCCTTACTATGAATTCTTGACTTAAGTCAGGTAATTTCAAAATGGGTTTACTTGTGAGCTTTTCCTTCAATTCTTGGTAAGTCATTTCACATTGTGGTGTCCATGTAATGCGATCTGGATGTCCTTTACGTGTCAAATCAGTTAACGGTGCACATATGGAATTAAAGTTTTTGATATACTTCTGGTAGAAACCACATAATGAGACAAAGGATCTCACGTCCTTCTTGGTTTGTGGTCTCTGGGCTTTCTGTAGTTTCTCTAAATTCTTTGGGTCAGGGGTCATGTTTCCCTGATAAACTGTGTGTCCCAAAAATTCCAATTCTTTACATCCAACGCAACATTTGGTTGGTCGGGCTGTTAAATTTGCCTCCCAAGTCGATCAAACAGCATGTTCAGAGAGTCAATGTGTTCCTCAAATGTTTCTGTTGCTATCAGGATATCATCCATGAAATTTGTTATACATGGATTATTCAGAGGGTCCAATAACTTTCTCATCATTCTAGAGAAGACACTAGGCGCATTCTTCAATCCAAATGGCAATCTATTAAACTCATAGTGTCCTTCTGAGGTACTAAAAGCTAGGTATGGTCTAACCTCAGGCTTTACTGGAATCTGATAGTATCCTTTACTCAAATCCACTTTTGAGAAATATTTAGCTTTATTTAGTCTGGCAAACAGCTGATTTGTATCCGGCAATGGATCCACCTGTCCTTCTGTAATAGCGTTCAGTCTCCTGTAATCTATACAGAGTCTATGTTCTCCAGAGGGCTTCCTTAAGAGTACAACTCCGGAACTATATGAAGATTCACTGTGTGAAATAATTCCTTCCTTCAATAGATAGTCTATCTCTTCCTTCAAAGCTTTCTCCTTAGCAAACGGAATCGAATATGGTTTCATACAGACAGGTGTGGAGTCTATCAGTTTCATATCATATTCCAATAGGTTTGTATGCCCTGGTCGGTCTGTTAACACCTCTGCATGATTATTTAGAACCTGTTGCACTCTCTCTTTCTGAGTTTTCGTTAAATGTGTACTGATTTTCACCTGTGCTGCTGTCTCACAGGGGTGTAATGGATACTCAAATGATGAAAGTGGTTCCTTTTTCATCTCCATGGCGATGGACAAGGTCAACAAGTGTGTCTCTTCCTGATGTTCTCTTTCCAAATATTTCTTCAGGAGATTCACATGATAGATTTTTTCTTTCCCCTTCTTATCAATCTTATAATTTGTTCTAGATACCTTCTCTAAAACTGTATATGGACCCTGCCATCCAATTTGTAACTTATTCTGACTCCCGGGCAAAAGAAGCAGTACTTTCTCTCCCACAGCCAAATTTCTGTCTTTCACCTTCCTGTTATAATAGGCAGCATGTTTCTTCCTGGCTTGTTTCAAATTTTCATTGGCGAGTTTCCAGCCAGTTTTTAAACGAGTGGTCAGCTCATTCACATATTGGTATGAAGATGTAATGTTTTCCTCTGCCTTTTCATCAGTCCACGTTCTTAGCAAAGCTACATGTGGACCTTTAATTGTGTGGACTTATTTGTCCATGCACCGGTATGGTCTCTTCCACTCGAAGCTTTATAGTGATGATTTTCCCTCCCAGAATTATCATTCACAAAACGACCGCTACCAATTCTTTTCCTGGGGCTTTCTCCCCACTTAAAATTCTTGATGAGAGATTTCCTCTCTACATCTTCTTCCTCCAGTTTGTTTAAGTCCGATTGAGGGATTGTCGGCTTATCCTGGGGTAAGACATCTTTTTGCACTCTCCGCATAGTGGCCATTGTAAAACAGTTAAGTGAAGCGTGTCCGTGAAAAGGGGCTTCCCATTCCATTTGGTCCACTTTTTCAAATTTATATCTCTTTTTATTATCAGGCCTAATTTTGCCCCGTGGCGTGTCCAGGTCCTGATCAATGTTCCCACTTGTGGGTGTTCCCTCATGTGCTATGCTACACCTTTCTACAAAATTCTCAATGTCCCATCTTGCTTTGGGCCAATAATAATTGTGAGCCACCTTTTGAATGATGGTACCTATCTTCTCATGGTCCCCATCTGGTTTCACATGTAGGCTCCTTATTAAGTCTGCCCTATATCTTTTAGGAAGTACCAGTTGTCCCTGACCTTTGGATCTAGCTCCAGTCTTCCTATACATCAACTTGTTTTTTCATGTAAAAATCTCCCTTGCCTGGAGTTGTATGACAAGTTGACAATTTTCTGAAACAAGGCTTGAGTGTTTTATCCCCAGCCTGTGCCTTCCTCATCTCTTCTGGAGTGGTATACAACATAATATCCTCCTCCTGTCTTGAGGTCGACCTGACCTGAAGGGTTGCCATATACACAGGTTTCCTTCTGCAACGGTCAGTGTCATGATTGTCCATCTGACAATTCTTACACCACCTTTTTCCTTGGTTGAAAGATTTTCTTTCATCATATTTCCTTTCATCGAATTGTGGGAATTTATTTTTATTTTCATACCGTGGCCTATCAAATTGGTGCTTACCTTTATTTTGATCCCTAGGATCAAATTTATTAAAGTTCTGTGGTGCCCTAAAGTTATCCACTTGTTTCTTTTCATTACCTGTTACCTCTGCTTGAGCTGCTTGATACCTTTCAGCAACATTTAGCAACTCACCCAGCCTCTCTGCACCTTGTTCCATGAGAAACTTTCTCAGGTCTGGAGCCATGGACTCTCTTAATTGCTCTATAAGGACCATTTCCTTAAGATCTTGGGTTTTCCCCAGAGAAGTCCATTTCTCCAAGTATGTCTCTATTCGTGCAGAGAACTGGTGATAGGTTTCACCTGACAGTAGTTTAGCATTCCTAAATTTTTTCCTATTGAATTCTGCATTCTTTTCACACCTTAACAAGAGAGCCTGCTTTAGCATGTCATAATTTTCCTGATCACCTCTGCTCATTTTTGCAAAGACTTCATAAGCTGCCCCACGAAGTCCTTGAGATAACTTTAAGCTCCACCTTTCTCTCTCTAACCCATACGTGGTAGCTAATAGTTCATACCTATTTAGGTAGCTCTCTATATCATCGTCTTTCTCAACAAAATGATCTAAATGAAAATTCATAGCTGAGGTTGAGGCTCCTTGGCTAGCAGTGGCATCAGAGGCAAAGGGACTGGCACCATTTTCAGGAGCATGGCCTTGAAACTCAAACTCCCTGAGTCGTAACTCATGTTCCCTTTGTAATCTCTTATCTTCTGCTTCCCTTTCTGCAGCTAATTTCTTCTCTTCCCTTTCTGCAGCTAATTTCTTCTCTTCCCTTTCTGCAGCTAATTTCTTCTCTTCCCTTTCTGCAGCTAATCTCTTGTCTTCCCTTTCGGCAGTCAATCTTCTTTCTTCTGCTTCCAATTTCTTAGCCTCAGCCTCAATCTGCAACCTCTTAGTGTCAGCCTCAGCCTCAAATTGTAACTTCTTAATTTCCCTTTCAGCCTCTAACTTTCTTTCGGCTTCAAACCTTCTTTCTTCGCGTTCAATAAATTTGTCACATTCCGTAGTGACATAGGCAACCATAACTTGCCCATCTAATCCTAACTCTTTTGCAGTCTGAACAGCAGCAGATCGAAACTTGGCCAGGTCCGCCATTGTCTATCAGGTAAGTTTATACAATGTCTAACCAACAATTCAATTTCTAAATATATATCTAATGGACAACACAGGCACCGTGAGCTCAACCTTATTTAATTCCACCCAAGGATACCTTTTAATTCTTATATTCCCTGAAGTGAATTACCCCCAATATTTTTAATAGGGAAAGATTCAAAACCCGGACGAGCCCCCAATATATGTGGTGAAGTGGGATGTTATAAATATTTATAGGGGACTTAGTGTACTGACTGAGATCAGCTGTGAAGGTATCTATATCTAATAAGAGTAGTGTATTATAGATAACCTTACTTGCTGCCACATATCTATATATCTCAGTCAGAATTATTCTGGAATAGTGTGATGACTACGTTGTATGTCTAGGGTATGTGTATGATGAAGTGTAAGTCATAACAACAACAGACAGATAAACAATTTAATTTATTCCACCACACTTGACAACACTGTGACACTCACATACATATAACACTCAAAGGATATCTTAAAGGAGTCACTGATAACTTTTCAAATAACAATATGTATTCATTGCTGTTATGAATGAATATGTGTCCTGATTCAAATACAAAGGGAACCAGGAATCACAATCAATTTTACTTACAAGTTATATGTACAGAATTTATCAATATGAATATTGTAGTGACATATATTATTAAAAGTATCCTATGTGTGTCAGTTGTGTAGTAGTAATATGAGGTAATACTGGTTTTGTTTTGTTCAAGCTCTGTTGGTATTTGTCATCATCACTTCAATAGTTTGTCTTTTGGGACTAGTATTGGAGATGTTCTCAGTTCCTGATATTAAGACAATTAAATTCCCCTCTGAATGTTATTTTTACAAAGTCATTTCAAGATGAGGGGACATAATTTTGAGCTCAAGCTGGCCACATCAGCTTATCTTGCGTGATGGCGGCAGGAAAGGACTCCTCTGCTCGATTTCTCCCCTGGGCTCTGGAGACACCTCACTGATAGCTAAATGGACCAAGGAGTATGCTGTCCGACTCTGGATTCAGCAAAGCTCTGACCAGGTGCTGCTCAATACCATCAAGACCACGGTCCCACAATTTCATGGAAATAAACACAGATACGTTGATTAGCAATGAATTCTGGCACAATTACTGGCACAAATTCCCATCTGCTTATGTTCCAGGCTTTTATTTAACACAAATATGAGCTGGCTTCAACGCAACTGTTGCTTAATCAAGCTTATTTACGACTAGTGGTCTCGAACTAACGCTCCTAAGTGAGTAATATCAGCAGAATCTAAACAATGGAGCCACCGTTTCGACAAGTACTTTGAAAAAATTTAAACTTCCAACGTCTCCCCTAACAACCAAAGATAATATTTTATAGTCCGACAATCGTGTGTAGCCTTACATAATCATTATCAGCCAATCAGTTAAATGTAACTTTGGCACCATTTCCCCGTGGAGGATTACAAAAAATCTACCACTGAGCGATTCTGATTTTGGGTGTTGTCTGACAGCACCATCATTTTATTTTTGGCTATAACTTGTTAATTCCTAGACATTCTCACCGAATAACGTTTGTACATATTCCATCTCAGCAAGCCCTAAGGAACCCAAATATACCAATTTAAAAGAGCTAAGTGGCTGCGTTCAAATATGCAATTTCTACGATAGTAGTGTAGTTGTTTTTATTATTTTTTATGTCGAGAACCGCCACCTGTCCTGCTGTACTGTCAGACTAATGTCAGGATTTCGGACATAAAACAGTAGAATGTCAGGTTTCCCCAATAAGCGTTTTTCAGGTTTTAAAACCTAACTCTGGGAAGGGTAGTGAATTTATCACTGTCCGTCTGAAAAAAAGTTAGTGCATGTAGTCTTACACGCGAGATGGCAGCATTTGTGTATCGCGCGACGCGTGTTTAGTGTTCGGCTTTCTGCCTCTCCCTTCTCGCTATCCTTTAGTCCATCTGTCTTTTGTTTTTGGTAACATAGTGTAGAAAAAGACATGAATGGAATTTAAAATTTAGGTCAACTTGCATATTTCAAGGTTTTTCTAGAAAGGCAGCACATTTTATTGTGTGTTTGGGAAACGCGTGTATGTTGCAGAAGGCCTTTAATATCAACGTGAAACGTTACAATTTGCATACGCAGTAGAAAACAAGGGGATTTCGAGTACTGTCATTGTGACAGCACTGTTCTTTACCATTCTTCTTCCTTTATTTATTATATGTATTTATTAGGCTTTATATTTACTTGATAATTTATATATGTGGATTAGAATATTCCACGACAACAATATACCCCGCTTATAACCGAGATATCACAGCTCTTGTCAGGTTTTGACCGGATGTCGAATCTCAGAAATAAGTGAAACAAAAAAAAAAAAAACTTAACCATGTGATACTTTTTAAGCAGTAGACCTACAGACCTCATAGTTTTAGTGGAAAGCATCCAGTTTACTTTCAAAGGGAAACAATTCCATTATATTATGAAAAAGATCAAAATAAATAACATATTTTCATTTTTCTTTTAATTTTGTGACTTTTTTAGAAAAAAATAGCCTAAAAGGGAAAAACCAATTCACACTTATTCTATTAGTACATTTATGATATTGGTTAAAACTTTTTTGTGTGTCTTATATTTTACAAATAAGAAGACTTTAAATAATTTAGGAATTTGGCATGCCCGATATTAAAGTAGTGAACTCTTTTATGCTCTGCCACTTTCAATGGTATTATAGTTCCTATTTTACCGGTTTCACTGGCAGATTGTGCGCCGAAAACTTTAATCGCCGCCACATAGCGCACTTCGACAATCGCTTAAACACATTTTCTTACTTATAGTCCGTTCGGAAATTCGGCCCACAGAAAGTGTCAATTTTCTCCAAAACTGTTTGATGCACATGAATTTTTGCATGCAGTCTTAGATTTTCCATGCAGTTATTAATATATTTTTTGCCCTTACAAAACTCATGTCATGTTCGGATTTTCTTCTTTATGTTATATAAAAAACTCTTTCCGTTGTCTGGGTTAATTTTTTATTAGTTTTACTCGAAAGTTACAAGATCCGTTCAAAAATATTTTTTTTTGTTTGAATTAGTGTAGTGACTATATGTCCGCACAAGTGCGCACCTATTGTACACAGTCGCGAGTAACTAATTTAAAAAATATATATTTTTTTTTGAACGGATCTTGTAACTTTCCTGTAAAACTACTAAAAATTAACCCAGACAACAGTAAGAGTTTTTTATATAACGTAAAGAAGAAAATTCGAACATGACATGAGTTTTGTAAGGGCAAAAAATATATTAATAACTGCATGGAAAATCTAAGACTGCATGCAAAAATTCATGTCCATACAACAAACAGTTTTGGAGAAAATTGACATTTTCTGTGGGCACGAATTTCCGAACGGACTATAGTATTTTCTCTTCTATCCTGGGGGCCGAAATGACTAAGAAGTATGGCGTCTGCCTCTAATATAAAGGTATAGGGTTCGGTTCCCAGTCTAAGGAATATTTATGATGGCATTTTTTTTCAGAAACACTGGGTCCAAATCATGTCATACTCCCGATGATCCCCTGGGTATTGTGATTGGATGCCTAGCCTTCTCGGATAAGGACGAACAAATAGGAGGTTCCGAGTGCAAGTTGCACACGTTAAAAATTCACTGGCAATTGGAAATCGTAAAGAGTAGGCTTTACGGCCCTTGCCCTAGCAGAATTTACAAAATTAGGAAAACCTATCCAATAAAAAAATATTTATAGAATGTATGACTCCTAAATACACACATTTGGGATTCTCGCCTGTGCTTTGGAGTTCGTGCACTGTGCTGATATCCTCCTTGAGATCTAAGGGAGGAGATCGGAGCACTGATGGAGTTGTCCGTGTGCAGTGAAGATGGTCCTTAAAACCAAACGACACAAACCTTTTCCACCTTAGGGTGTAGAGGTTAGCCAGAGAGAGCGCCATGTTATCATGTAAACTGCTTCCAGTCCAGTCCTCGTCCTTCAGGATTGGTCTAATGTTTGTCTCCAAGCAAACTATGTGTCGTCCTGGAGATCTGGATCCATGGCTATTGTCTTTCCATATGTGTCGTGACCGCCGTTCTTCTCCAATACTACAGACGTGACCAAACCACAGTAACTGGAACTGTTCCACTCGGCTTTGAACGACCAGTGCTATTGTAAATAAGCACAGACAAACAATGTGACAAAGGAAGAGAAACTGCGGTTACAGAAAAACACATTGGTAATGAAGTGTTTGTTTTTGGATGTACGACAACATTATTTTGTGACTTTCGTAATTTACTGGTGGTCCTCCAAACACCAAGAGATGTTTAACCCGTCAGCTACTAAATTCATTGCATCAAGATACAGTATTGTTCTGACTTGGATAAGTTGATTCTAGACTTATATGATTTAGAAAGTACTTACTTACTTAGTCGTTCCCCTTCTACCGTGAGGTGTAGAGGTTTGGAAAAGAGAGCGCCAGACTATCCTATCGGCTGTCTTCCTCCTGGCCTGGTTCCATTCTAGTCCTCGGTCCTTCAAAGATTGTCTAATGTTGTCCTCTCAGCGTACTCTGGGTCGTCCTGGGGGTCTGGATCCCTGGCTCTTTGTTTCCCATGCTTGTCGTGGTAGCCGATCTTCTCCCATTCTGCAGACATGGCCAAACCATCTTAATTGGGACTGTTCTACTTGGGTCTGCAGAGGTGGCATTTTAGGCCTTGACGTATCATCAGGTTGCGGACCATGTCTCTTCTTGTTACTTCAACCACCTTCCTCAGATACCTCATTTCTGAGGTTTGGATCTGGCTTTTGTGGGTTGTAGTCATTGCCCATGACTCGCATCCATATGTCAAGATTGGGACATAGGTGGAGCGGTATACAGCCATCTTCGTTTTCTTACCAACTTCTCTCTTGCTGAGGAATCCTCGATTTATGGCCTGAAAAAGTCTTCCAGCAGCTGCTTTTCGAGTGGCCAACTCTTCTTTGATGCCTCCCCTTCGGTCTATAATAGCTCCGAGGTATTTAAAGTGGTCGACCTGCTCCAGGACCTGTTCTCCCAGCTTAATCTGATGTCTTCTTTCTTCTCGTGATATCACCATGGATTTTGTTTTAGAGCTGCTTATGACCCTCCCTCTCTTCTCCAGCTCTTCCTTCCAGACTTGCAGGTTGGATTGGAGATGTGCCTCTGATTTAGCAATCAGGACAATCATCAGCAAATGCCAGCTCCGAAATACAGACCTGTCTCATCTTCCAGTACCCCACTGAATACTTTCTTGTTCTCTCCTTACATGCCTTGATGACATCGTCCATGAGGAGTATGAAAAGATAAGGTGACAGGATATCACCTTGTCTTAAACCAGTGGTGGTCCTGAACTCTTCTGACTTATGGTTTGCTGTCCTCACATAATTTCTGCAAGACTTGTAGAAGCTCTGTATAGCATGAATCAGAGGTGCTGGAATATTCTTCCTTGCCAAACAGTCCCAAAGTTTGCTCCAGGGGACCCTGTCAAACGCCTTTTCTCCAGATCTATGAAACAAAGATGGATCTCACTCTTATACTCAAGGGCCTTTTCACTCAGCTGTCTGAGTGTGAAGATTAGGTCTTGAGTACTTCGGTTTGCTCGGAATCCGCACTGGACCTCATCCAATTGTGGCTCAGCTAGGCGTCGGACTCTCTGCTCTAGGATTCTAGAGTAGATTTTACCAGGGACACTGAGAAGGGATATGCCTCTATGGTTTCTACATTGTCGATTGTCACCCTTTTTGAAAATTGGTGTTATGATGGCAATCTCCCAATCCTTTGGTATGGTCTTGTTGTACCACGCTGCCTGTAGAAACCCTATTTAAGAGCAATAGGTCGCCTGATGCTTCCATGTACTTAACTATTTCTGGTGTTATACCATCATGCCCTGCTGCTTTGCCCATCTTGATTTTCTCCAGTGCTGCCTTCAGTTCTTCCATCTTTATGTCATCTTCACCGCCATTGGTTTTCATTTCTGTGCTAGTGGTTATCATTTCTGATGCTTTCACCATGCTCACCATCCAGGAGTTCTGAGAAATATTCTTTCCATCTTTCCATTACTTCCTTCGGGGCAGTAAGCAATTTGCCTTGCTTGTCCTTTATAAATTTGAGAGGGCATTTGTTACCTTATACTTATTGAAGGCTATTGGGTAACGAGTATATTAATGTGCTGCACTGGTCTTGTAAGATATTTTGATTTAATAGACAACAGTCTCAACAGTAACGTACGGAATGGCCAACTTGAATAATCCTTATCAACAGCTTGTTGTACGTTTTATCACATTTAATATGTCACAATACAACATAAGTGTACTTCACTTCTTTTGAGAGCATATGATGATATGACGTTACACCAGTAATACAAATGTGATCAGTAGCAAGCCATAAGCAATAATGTCGTTGTGCCGGTTTAAAGTCAGAATGTCCCTATGGTATCGTCCTACAACGCCTTCATACTTTACAAATCCGTATTGATTCAAATCACTTCCCCACTGACTGTCCATCTCCTTAAGCCACACACACAATCAGGCACACATTCTTAAATGAAGTGAGTCAATTATCCTGACACTCTATAATATTTTATAACAATAAACACTGGTCTGTCGCTCTCACATAAAAATCCATACACTTCGAAAACACCAGCCAGACACTACTGTCCTCACGATCACCTTCGTTCCCCCCGCAGAAGACCCTGTCCACGTCATACACTAAATACCCGTGTCACACAGATACCACAACTCGCACGCTTTTACAATCGAAACGTATTCGCGTTCTGCTCCATTGCGCACAGCGATGAATTACCAGCCTGTGAGCAAAGTGATAGGTAACAGCATTGTTTTTCCTTCCTCATGTTCTTTATGGTCTTATAGAACAATTTCTGGTTTTCTTGTGCATCTTTTCTAGCTTTTCTCCAAATTCTTCCCAGGACTTCTGTTTTGCTGCTAGCACTTTGTTCTTTGCTTCTGTTCTGAGTGTCACATATTCTCTATATTTTTCTCATTTGTCCTGTTGTTTTTTAGCTACTAAGTATTGTTTTGGGTGGATCCATGCCATTTTCTTCTCTCTTATTTTCTCTTTGACTTCCTCTGTCCACCAAGGTGTCCTCTTTCTCTGGTTCCCAAGTCGGACTTCACCGCATGCTTCTGCAGCAGCTGTCTTTATGATATCCTTGAATTTATTCCAGAGGGTTTCCAAGTCATCAGGTCGTTTTTCTGTGTTGCTCACCGCTGCAGCAATAAGCCCCTGATATCTGGTCTTAATTTCTGGCTCTCTCAGCTTGTAGGTCCTAATGCTCATTTCTCCTGCTCGTTTACTTGATTTCTTGCGTGATGTTGGGCAGTTCCTAGGCTGAGCAACTCTTTCAGTTGTTCTTTTGATTGTTAGCAAATAGTGATCACTTCCAATCTCTGGCCCCCTCCAAATTCTAGCATCCAGGACATATTTGAATGAGCTTCTCCTAACAATGGCATAGTCGATCACTGACTTCTCATTCTTGGTTGGTTCACATCTAGTGTATGCATGTATGCGCTTATGGGGGAACTTTGTGTTTGTAATGATCAGATTCTGCTCACTGCAGAATCTAAGGAGTCGCTTTCCTTTGTCATTGAGAGTATCTTCTCCATATCTTCCGATAACTCCACCCCATCTAGCATGGTCATGTCCAACTCTGGCATTAAAGTCTCCGAGCATAATAACTTCATTTAGGCAGTCATCCACTGTCCTTTGAAACAGCTCGAAGAATTCCTCCTTGACCTCTGCTCTCTCATCCTCATTTGGCCCATACACTATGACCAGGATGACTATGGTTTCTCCTTCTTTTAGTTGTACAACCATAATGCGCTCCGAGACAAAGTTCCATCCCTTGATACTATCTTTTTGATTTTTGGCCACAATGCAACCCACGCCCCCTTTAGCTCTTTCAGATATGGGTACACCACTGTAGAGCAACGTGTTGCCAGCGAGATCCATGACTCCTTGTCCTTTTTTCTTCGTTTCCGTTATAGCCAGGATTTCTAGTTTTGCTTTCCTCATCTCTTCCACCAGCTCCTCTTCTTTCCCATTTATACTTCTTGTGTTCCAAGTTCCATAAGTCGTAGTCCGTAGACCGTTCCAGTTCGTCGCCTTTAGAATCAGTCCGGTTTTCTCTCTTAAATTACTCGTAATCATAGTTTAAAGCAAACAGGTAGTTGGCCTGTTGTGCCTTTGCATGGTGGAGGGGCTGCCTCCTTACGGTCTCCATGCAGGCCACCTTCCTCCTTTTTCAGCCAGGCATGGGACCGGCATAGGCGGAGTTCTGTTTATTATCGATCATGTTTATACTCGCGACTTCATAATCTATCACAGTTAATCTCATTAAAGTTGAATACTTATTCTCCAACAAGTCTGTCCTGAAATGGTTATTGTCATTCACCCGGTCCAGCCAACTTTGTCAACGACTTGGTCAGACAGAAACTTTAATCAGTGATAAGATAATCGATAGTCGCCATCTCAAGGTTATTTACTTTTTAATCCGGTCGCTCCCACACAATGTCTGCTCGGAAATGTGATACAACATTTCACCTCACAGATTCAGGTGTCAATATGGGTTCAAACGAAAGTGATTGATTACCCTAATCAGCATTAGGTTTTTTTTCTAATGTTACCTTTTAAAAAATTGGAGAGGAGTCCCAAAATATCTAGAGCCTTCTGTGTTATTAATTCCGGCCCTGCAAAAGATATGGATCACATTTATTTATAATACTTAGAAAACACTGACATTCACACAGACAAACGGTAATAAGAGAGTCAAACATACTGAATTCTAGGTATTCAGATTACAGTCGAACAAGCAAGATAAGGACAGTTTTAAAAAATCCACTATAGTCGAGTGTGGCAGGGAAAGAGTTGAGAGTTAAGGGCATGATAGCTAGGGAAAAAAACCCTGTGGTGCCCACCTTCAATTGGTTCTCTATGCTCGTGCTTATTTCCCTTAATGATTAATCCAGCACAGGGAAACGATGATCACGTATTTTTTTCTGAGACACTATTTACACCTGAAGTAAGTATAAAACCTCTACACCTCACGGTAGAAGGGGAACGACTAAGTAAGTGAGTATAACAAACGATTTCCTTCCGCTTCACTGTGTACAGGTAGGGCAGGTAAATGTTTCAAAGGACACCAATTCAATTTAGAAACAATAAAACAAATTAGTAAAAGATTTCCGGTTTTAGTTAATTGTATCCAGAGTCTAAAATTACAAACGATCAATTGAACTATGTAAGGTTAAATAACAAAATAGGAATTTGCTGTACATTTTGGACTCGTTCTTTGCATTTTGTAGTTACATTAATTTGACTCCAGACTAACGCTCTGAGCGTTGCAAAATTCCACACGCCGTGCCAGAGCAACGCTCAGGGCGTCGTTTTTAGTTTATCACGAATAAACCCTTAAAATCGTCCGCTTAATGCAGTTCATATATTAAAACTCGTAGAATGACTTCCAGATACCAGGGGCTTATTGCTGCAGCGGTGAGCAACACAGAAGAACAACCTGATGACTTGGAAATCCTCTGGATTAAATTCAAGGATATCATAAAGACAGCTGCTGCAGAAGCATGCGGTGAAGTCCGACTTAGGAACCAGAGAAAGAGGACACCTTGGTGGACAGAGGAAGTCAAAGAGAAAATAAGAGAGAAGAAAATGGCATGGAAACAATACTTAGGAGCTAAAAACACAACAGGACAAATGGAAAAATATAGAGAATATGTGACACTCAGAACAGAAGTAAAGAACAAAGTGCTTGCAGCAAAACAGAAGTCCTGGGAAGAATTTGGAGAAAAGCTAGAAAAAGATGCACAAGAAAACCAGAAATTGTTCTATAAGACCCTAAAGAACATGAGGAAGGAAAAACAATGCCCTCTCAAATTTATAAAGGACAAGCAAGGCAAATTGCTTACTGCCCCGAAGGAAGTAATGGAAAGATGGAAAGAATATTTCTCAGAACTCCTTGATGGTGAGCAAGGTCAAACATCAGAAATGATAACCACTAGCACAGAAGAGGAAACCAATGGTGATGAAGATGACATAAAGATAGAAGAACTGAAGGCAGCACTGGAGAAAATCAAGATGGGCAAAGCAGCAGGGCATGATGGTATAACACCAGAAATGGTTATGTACATGGGAGCATCAGGCGACCTGTTACTCTTAAGGGTCCTACAGGCAGCATGGTGCAACAAGACCATACCAAAAGATTGGGAGATTGCCATCATAACACCAATTTTCAAAAAGGGTGACAATCGACAGTGTGGAAACCATAGAGGCATATCCCTTCTCAGTGTCCCTGGAAAAATCTACTCTAGAATCCTAGAGCAGAGACTCCGACGCCTAGCTGAGCCACAATTGGATGAGGTCCAGTGCGGATTCCGAGCAAACCGAAGTACTTAAGACCTAATCTTCACACTCAGACAGCTGAGTGAAAAGGCCCTTGAGTATAAGAGTGAGATGCATCTTTGTTTCATAGATCTGGAAAAGGCGTTTGACAGGGTCCCTTGGAGCAAACTTTGGGACTGTTTGGCAAGGAAGAATATTCCAGCACCTCTGATTCATGCTATACAGAGCTTCTACAAGTCTTGCAGAAATTATGTGAGGACAGCAAACCATAAGTCAGAAGAGTTCAGGACCACCACTGGTGTAAGACAAGGTGATATCCTATCACCTTACCTCTTCAAACTCCTTATGGACGATGTCATCAAGGCATGTAAGGAGAGAACAAGAAATTATTCAGTGGGGTACTGGAAGATGAGACAGGTCTATATTTCAGAGCTGGCATTTGCTGATGATGTTGCCCTGATTGCTAAATCAGAGGCACATCTCCAATCCACCTGCAAGTCTGGAAGGAAGAGCTGGAGAAGAGAGGGATGGTCATAAGCAGCTCTAAAACAAAATCCATGGTGATATCACGAGAAGAAAGAAGACATCAGATTAAGCTGGGAGAACAGGTCCTAGAGCAGGTCGACCACTTTAAATACCTCGGAGCTATTATAGACCGAAATGGAGGCATCAAAGAAGAGTTGGCCACTCGAAAAGCAGCAGCTGGGAGACTTTTTCAGGCCATAAATCGAGGATTCCTCAGCAAGAGAGAGGTTGGTAGGAAAACGAAGATGGCTGTATATCGCTCCACCTATGTCCCAGTCTTGACATATGGATGCGAGTCATGGGCAATGACTACAACCCATAAAAGCCAGATCCAAACCTCAGAAATGAGGTATCTGAGGAAGGTGGTTGAAGTAACAAGAAGAGACATGGTACGCAACCAGACGATACGTCAAGGCCTAAAATGCCACCCCCTACAGACCCAAGTAGAACAGTCTCAACTAAGATGGTTTGGCCATGTCTGTAGAATGGGAAAAGATCGGCTACCACGACAAGCATGGGAAACAAAGAGCCAAGGATCCAGACCCCGAGGACGACCCAGAGTTCGCTGGGAGGACAACATTAGACAATCTTTGAAGGACCGAGGACTAGAATGGAACCAGGCCAGGAGGAAGACAGCCGATATAATAGTCTGGCGCTCTCTCTTCCAAACCTCTACACCTCACAATAGAAGGGGAACGACTAAGTAAGTAAGTAAGAATGACTTCCGCTACTATTTAAACATATAATTTAACTTTAGTTAATCAGCACATGTGCGTGTTTTGATGTTATTATCACAATGTTTGTTAAGTTTCGCGTGTTTACGTTTTTCGTTGTTTTATCTAGAGAAATATGTCACGCTTTATATTTACATTTTCTAAGTCTCCTAAGCAAATAATTGTGTCAAACTATTTTGAAACATTGCTGACATTGATGATGATTGTTTGGTAGTCACAGTTTGTTGTCAAAATACGGAGTATATGCAGAAAAGCTAGACACACTAGATTTAGTTGATGAGTGGTGATGCGTGATGCCATATGATGATGGATGGTATCCGCATGTCTGGTTTTGTGTAGTGTGCAGATGTGTTCAGTCAAAACAATGTTCATACAAAAATAACAGGGCAATCCACATAGGACGTCAGTAAACTCACGACGTATAAAGTCAATGATTCTTGAAACAGCCGTTGACGTTTTTCTTCATTATTTATTGTGGACGCCACAGTGACAAAATGGTTACGCAAATGTGTAGGCACATCAAACAGTCATTATCACAGCAACATTCAATACAGCAATAGACGGTAGACAGCATTACAATGATGAGTCAGATGCATGTTATATTTCAAAGTGCTGTAAATGTAGTCAGGTGAAAAACTCCATCCTTTTCTATAACAGCCAGGAGATAACCAGATGTATGAGATCAGTTCACTCTCCTTAGTTTGACTTCAGCAAGACAGACACGTCTGCCGAAGTATAAATAATGTCCTCAAAAATATCCTCTAGATAATAAAGGTTTCCAAACCTAGTTCATTTAACAAAGTAGCAAGTAATGGTCCTTGGTACATGCATCAACCGATGCAGTACAATGCAGCGACATGTGAGCTGGGAAAAAACATCTCGTGGCGACGACTTTCGGAGACAGGCTATGAATCGAAATCGCTCACGACCCAAAATCGATAGAGTTAATGAAAAAGTCAATTTACCTTGCTTTCATGAAATACACAGAAATATCACGCCTCCCGACATGTGGGAAAACACTAGAGGTATTATCTCGAATAAACGAAATATCCATTAAGAGGACTACACATCCCTGACAGAACAAAAAATAGCGGAGATCCCCTCTTCAACGAGGCATCTCTTTCGCCATTCCAAATCGCTCACTCCACTAGTCGTGGGCGGAAACCGATCGACCAAACAACAAGACAAGTCATGCACAGTCCAGCGCAAAAATGACCACAGCTCAAATTTAACTGCATTCGATACCAACGCGAGAAGACAAATGCTTACCGAGAAAAGTGACTATAAATTCCAAGCAGTTGTTGCCCTTGCGTTATAAAACAGACATTGAAACAAAACGATGTTGCGAGAATTTATCACGCAACATATCACCACCTCCTCCCGATAAAAAAAAAATGTGGAACATATTTTTTTTTCAATATCAAAGAGCAAGCGATAAGCAGCTCAAAACGCACGAATTATGCGCTGATAATTAATTAAATTGCCAAACAATAGGCTAATTATAGAGTGTCTGGTGAGGATATACCTCAACAGAAAAATAAATATGTCTCAAAAAATATTCACATCGGGGAGGTGTCACCAACACACATCACGTTAGCATGTAAACACAATATACGTATGCAAGTTACTATACTCATCATTAAACAGCATACTCTAATATTGTCTTTAAAAATGGATGTACAAATCTGATAGGAAAATTTAAATAGTACATTCTTTGACATGTAATGAAATAAGTACATAGTAAAGTTAAACTACATGACGATCCAGGATATATGCTCTGGTATTCCGAGGGTAAGTACACAATCTAGAACTCGTAAGGTAAGTCCTCAGCTCAACAATGACATTCTGAGAAAGTACAAGCAATATAATGCTAATTAATAACTAATATGCTTCATAAGGTACAATACATTATTAATAATTGTGGCTGTTTAGTAAACTAACGGCCCCATTATAATTAACTACTCAGTCCTCCTCTATCATCTTAAAAAACGAACAGAAGAAGATGACAACAAAGCACGATAGTGTGTACATATAAAGTAAGTACAGATGTGCTAATCTATTGTAGAAATATAGGTGTGTTATGACTCTGTAATATAGAGAAATATAGGACAGAAGTATTAGTTGGAGTCATGTGGGCATCTAGACAAAATGTCAGCCATCACATTATCCGCACCACGGATAGCTCGTACCGTGAAGTGAAAAGGATGAAGAGCTATAGCATATCGAGTGGATCTCGAACTCTTCAAATTCTTAGTCTGAATAGCTGTAAGAGCTTTCTGATCAGTCTCTAGAATGAAATGTGCGCCCAGGAGGAATCTTTGTAGTTTTAGAATTGACCAAACCATCGCTAACAACTCACGGTCTAAAACCGAGTAGTTCCTCTCTGCCGCATTTAGTTTTCTAGAAATGTACATAACAGGATGCAGAGTATTTGCATATTCTTGCATCAGTGCTGCTCCAATCCCAGTGGATGAAGCATCACTCCGAAGAACAAAAGTCCTATCAAGAGTAGGTAATCTTAAGATGGTAGGAGAAGAAAATATATTCTTGATTTGGTCTAGTGAAGATTGGCATTCTTCAGACCAACGGACCAGATTAGGCGAACCTTTCTTCAACAATGATGAGAGAGGTGCCATGATCGAAGATAAATTTGGAATAAATCTCCCATAAAATTGAATTAAACCTAAGAGACTCCTAACTTGTTTCTTCGTTTTAGGAACAGAGATGTTCAGTATTTTGGAAGTATTGTGGTCTTCTGTCTTCAAGAGACCATGACCAACACGATGACCCAGGAAAGAGATTTCACCAAAACCAACAAAAGCTTTAGAAGGTTTTGCTGTCAAATTATTCTCACGTAGAGTGGACAGTAAGTCATATAACCCTAAATGGTGATCTTCCCAGGTATCACTGAAGAGACAGATGTCATCTAAGTATGCGATGACATCCGAACGATGTGACAGAATTCGACGCATCATGCGAACGAAAGTGGCAGGGGCGTTCATGAGACCAAAAGGCATAACATTCCATTGAAATAGACCCCTAGGTGTAGAAAAAGCAGTAAGAGGTTTGGCATGCTCTGCTAAAGGCACTTGCCAATAACCTTTAGACAAGTCAAGTTTAGTGAAGAATCTAGAATTAGAAAGTCTAATCAGTAGATCTTCTAACAAAGGCATCGGTTCAGCGTCGAACTTTGTGACCTGATTCAATTGCGATAATCAACGCAAATTCGTATGTTCTTATCCTTCTTCCGGACAATAACCATGGAAGAAGAATATGGTGAAGTCGATGGTTCAATTATATTTAATTGAATCATTTCATCCAATTCCTTTTCCACTTGCGACTGAAAGTGTATAGGAATAGTATACGGCCTAACCCTAATTGGATTATTGTCGGTAAGAATTATGTCATGTTCTATGACATCTGTGTGTCCAGGAATGTCAGTGAGAACATCCTGAAATGTTTGTAACACGACGAGACTTGTCGATGTTCGTCACCAGAAAGATTAGGAGAAACAGAAACGTTTTTCCAAGATTCCGTGGAATGTAATGGAACCACTGGAAGGGGAAGGTTGACATCAGAGAAGGTAGCTTCCTCATCCTGAATGACAGACAGGGATGAATAATGACCGTGAGGTGCAGGAGCATCATCCGTTGCCTGGAAAATAGGCAGCAAATAGTCCGGACGTTCGTGAAATTCCGAAAGCATGTTTATGTGGAAAGTTTTATGCTTTCCATCAATATCGACCACATAGTCAACATCGGAAATCCGAGAGACTATTGCATACGGACCTTTCCATGCAATAAGAAGTCTATTTTCCCTACTGGGGAGTAGGACGAATGCTTTGTCACCTGGACAAAGTTGTCGTAGACATCTATTCTTGTAGCAAACTGCCTTGCCTTCTCTTTAGCAATTTCTGATGAAGCAGTTGCTAGCTTACATGCCTCAATGATCTTTTGTCTAAGAGCAATGACATACTCATATGAGGATTGAGTTTCATCGCTAATATCATCGGCAGTGATGAGATCGTGTAATAAAGACATAGGGCCGCGTGGACGCGCGCCAAAGACAAGTTCGAAGGGCGAAAATCCTGTGTGTTCATTAGGGACTTCTCTATAGGCAAAGAGAGCCGCGGGTAAAACCCTGTCCCAATCTTGAGGATGATCTTCAGTTATCTTACCAAGCAAAGTCTTGAGCGTTCTATTCAGACGCTCAACTAACCCCTTAGACATAGGATGGTAGATACTACTGAGAGATCGTTCAATATGTAAGGTAGACATTACCTGTGACATAGTGTCAGATATGAGTTGAGTGCCATGGTCTGACAATATTTCTCTGGGAACCCCAAGCGAGAAAATATCAACCAAAAGAGCATCTGCGATATCTGTAGTAGATATGCTCTTAAGAGGAATAGCCTCTGGCCAACGTGTGCACATATCGACACATGTAAGGATAAACTGATGTCCTCTGGCCGACCTGACCTTAAATGGGCCAATAATATCTATGGCCATTTTCTGAAACGGCCGAATAGGAATGTCAGCAGCCTGGATAGGCGCAGCATGTCGTGGTCCTCTAGATTTGACCTCCTGACATACCTTGCATGATCGGCAGTAAATACGAATGTCCTTATTGACAAAAGGCCAAAAGAAAGCCGCAAGGACTCTCGACTTCGTACGGGCAAAACCCATATGTCCAGCACATTGCGAGTCATGAGCATGTTGTAATATTTGGACTCTCATGCTCTTGGGAACAAGAATTTGCGAATGTGCCGACGTAGTCGAATCTTGTACCATACGTACAAGTACGCCGTTTCTCATTGCAATCCAAGATTTTCTATTTGTATCCTGATTCGGATCACCTTTCTTCGCAAGAACGAAGAATTTTTTTAAAGAATGATCTTCTTCTTGCAATTTTATGAAAGAGTCACGAGTGATTACTAAGTGACTATCTTGGCTATCAACTTCATTATCACTATTCAGTGAAGTTTCGGGTGTATGTAGAGCTTGTGCTCTTGTAACTACTGCATTTGTAGCTTGCATGTTATTATCTTCCCAAGCAGCAATCTGCTGTGGGGTACACTCCCTAACTCCGTGAATACGACCAATAATAAGGTCCGCATAAGGATTAGGTAAGAGACAAGCATGCACATCTCCAGTAAAGAAAGGAGTGGCAATGCGAATTACAGCAGTAGGATATTTTTCTAGAGTGCCGCCAAATGTGACACATTTAATAACCCTTCCTTTAGCACAAGATGGATCTACAAGCGATTGTCTAACACCAATAGTGGTGCATCCGGAATCGAAAAGTAGTGAGACCGGAGTATCATTAACAAGACCCTTATGTAGAATTAAAGAACCCCCTCCCGTCATGCGCAACAGCAGCAGGAAGAGCGGGAAGTGGGTGACCACAACTCAAAGTAGTTATGGTACCCGGTTCGAATAAAGTACTGCATTGGGGGCATTTGTTTGCTCTCTCAAAGTCAAAAGCAGAACCAGTGACAGCGTCAAAGTTTTTACTATCAACAACATGATTACAGGCTCCCCCAGTTTCCTGTTGTACAGCATTAGCCTGCTGATATCTCTTTTTTTTGTGTTGATATCTACCCCGACTATTATTACCTCTGAAGTTATCAGAGTTATTATTATCTCTGCAGTTATTATTGTCTCTATTGTAATTGTTATCCTGGTTCGAATACCAGTTTCCACGATTACTATCATGTTCACATTGATGCGAACATCTATTTGTTTGGTTTTGAGGTCTTCGGCAGGAATAACCTCTATTACCATATCCTCTTTTGAAATGCTTATAATTATTAGGGTGATAGTAACGAGTACTATCAGGTTGTCTCCAATTCTTCGAAGAAGAATCACCATGAAATTGATTTCCATGATTTTGACAGAAATTACCGCTACCCTTTCTATCAAAATTTTGTTGGGATCTACGAGCAAAGTTTTGACCATACGGAGCTGCCGAAGCAACTGGTAAACCTTCTTTCACCTTAGAGTTACCCATGGTTATGTGTGGGTGCGCAGTTACGTATTGGCAACAGAAATCTTCCATTTCTTTTATTGTTTTAGGTTTACGTTCATGAAGGAAAGCAAGGAAAGACTCATTGACAGACGACATGACTTTGTCTCTAAGTATTAAGTCCATAAGTCCTTCATAAGTTTTTTCCGTCTTAGATAGTTCAACCCATCGTGAGAAAGTAATGCGTATTCTTGCAATAAACTCGGAGAATTCAACTCCATTTTCAGGTAACATGTTTTTAAATTGTAGACGATAGCCGTCTTCGTTAAGCTGATATTTCTTTAACAAAGCGGCCCTGACAACCTCATAATTGTTCTTGTCAGGTTCATCCACCAAATTTAATATACTTAGAGCTTTACCTGTCAGTATCCCTGATAACTGATAAACATATTTTGCTTTGTCTATGTTATGAGCTGTACATGCTGTTCAAATCTGTCCAGATAGAACATTATGTCATCACTGGAAGGACTAAATGTTGGTAACTTAATCTTAAAAGTATCATTATTAGCCTTACCAGAAGATGAACCCTTGTTTGAATCATTACCATTACTCATGCTCGTCAATTTCAATTTTTCCAACTCTAAAGCTAAGACCTTTTCTTCATGTTCCATTTTTGCTTTCTCTTTCCTCTCATCAGACTCTCTCTGTAATCTTCTTTCCTCAGCCTGAGCCTCTTTTTGAAGTCTTTCATTTTCAGCTTCTTTTTCAAGTCTTTTATTTTCAGCCTCTTTTTCAAGTCTTTTATTCTCAGCTTCTAGCTGTAGCTGGAGTTTTCTTTCCTCAGCTTCTGATTCCCTTTTTTGTTTTTCCATTTCCATTTATAATCTTTTTTCATCCACCTGCATCTGCAGTTTCTTTTGTTCAGCTTCCATATGCAGTTTCTTTTGTTCAGCTTCCATTGCTTTATCATATCGAGCAGTTGCAAATTCTTCTAACTTATCACCAGTCTTGCCAAGCAATTTACCCTGCTCAATAAAGTGCTCAAATGTAGACATGTTGTCTAACATATGAGTCCAAAACCTGAAATAATTAACTAATTTATTTCAAACCTAAGTGTAACAAGTCTTAATTAAACACTTGTATATTCGCATCACCTTATATTATCCCAGTCTCTGTGGGAAACAAGTCTCCAATCAAAGAACTTGTATATGAAATATCAGCACTCAATTCTTGATCATAAGTGCACTTCTCATTCAATAGTGCACGACACTATTCATCATTCATTTATCATCAGTGTAGTAGTAACAGTGCATTAGCATAGCCCATTAACTAATTACTATAACTGTAAACAATGACTATGTAAACACATGCAGAATGTAAACATTGAAAATGTAAACAATACAAACAATGTAAACAATAACAATGTAAACAATAACAAAGATCAGCAACAATACAAAAACTTTCGCAGAAATCAACTAAAAATAAAGCAGAAATTAATGAAATATCACAAAAAAATGTGACGATATCTGCGATAGAATTAAACAAAATACATGACACCACAGTGTATAAACAAAAATGTTGTATGAAACTAAATTATAGACAAGAGTAGGCTAACAAATACAAACAAATCAAAACAAAACTAAAGAATGCGAAATAATAACGAAAACAATATTAAAACATGTCATCACAGCTAACATAAATAGCAACAGAAGTCGCTTAGCAAATTCCAGTATCGGAAATTTGCAAACCCTACAGAAAACGCTCACAATAGACGACCTCTATGACGTGGCATAATCTAACGGAGACACCACCCAACCGAGAACCCGCTGAAATATAAACATATAAATATACAAATAACATATAGACATATAACATATAGAATGAGATGATACACAGAAGACTCAGCAGAAGTATAAGGGCACAGTTTACATACAAACAGGCCACTTAACTTATAGGCTTCCAATCGTCGAACAGCAGAAAAACGGATGTCAATCAACGTCCTAAAGAGCGAAGCTCCAACGATGATGGCACATCTGAACTGCTTCCACTGCTAACACGATGGTACAAGAGCTTCTGAAGTACTGTGTGTTGAGTTGTTTCGGCACTTGACCTTCTAATCCAAAAGTAAGTTGATGGAAATCGGTACTTGGCCTTCTTCAGAAAACAACCCGTTTCAACCGGCACTTGACCTTCACAAAAACGACAGCACTGGAACCTTGACAGCAGCAACTTGCTTGACTTGCGTAAAAGATAACAGCAGTCCGAGTTACCCGGCAACATGTAACAACGCCGGGTACTGTCAAATTCTTGTTTCTGTCAAAAAATTGAAATTTTGACTTTTACCGGGCAACGCCGAGTACTTTGAAAATTTTGAAGATGTTGACTGTATTGAAGAATGTTAATTTCTTGAAGGATGCTGATGAATTCTTGTTGAAAATGAAGTGGGTAAGGGACCCCGTGTTTGCTAGTACCAGAATCAAACCAGCTTATGGCCACCAAATGATGCGTGATGCCATATGATGATGGATGGTATCCGCATGTCTGGTTTTGTGTAGTGTGCAGATGTGTTCAGTCAAAACAATGTTCATACAAAAATAATAGGGCAATCCACATAGGACGTCAGTAAACTCACGACGTATAAAGTCAATGATTCTTGAAACAGCCGTTGACGTTTTTCTTCATTATTTATTGTGGACGCCACAGTGACAAAATGGTTACGCAAATGTGTAGGCACATCAAACAGTCATTATCACAGCAACATTCAATACAGCAATAGACGGTAGACAGCATTACAATGATGAGTCAGATGCATGTTATATTTCAAAGTGCTGTAAATGTAGTCAGGTGAAAAACTCCATCCTTTTCTATAACAGCCAGGAGATAACCAGATGTATGAGATCAGTTCACTCTCCTTAGTTTGACTTCAGCAAGACAGACACGTCTGCCGAAGTATAAATAATGTCCACAAAAATATCCTCTAGATAATAAAGGTTTTCCAAACCTAATTCATTTAACAAAGTAGCAAGTAATGGTCCTTGGTACATGCATCAACCGATGCAGTACAATGCAGCGACATGTGAGCTGGGAAAAAACATCTCGTGGCGACGACTTTCGGAGACAGGCTATGAATCGAAATCGCTCACGACCCAAAATCGATAGAGTTAATGAAAAAGTCAATTTACCTTGCTTTCATGAAATACACAGAAATATCACGCCTCCCGACATGTGGGAAAACACTAGAGGTATTATCTCGACTAAACGAAATATCCATAAGAGGACTAAACATCCCTGACAGAACAAAAAATAGCGGAGATCCCCTCTTCAACGAGGCATCTCTTTCGCCATTCCAAATCGCTCACTCCACTAGTCGTGGGCGGAAACCGATCGACCAAACAACAAGACAAGTCATGCGCAGTCCAGCGCAAAAATGACCACAGCTCAAATTTAACTGCATTCGATACCAACGCGAGAAGACAAATGCTTACCGAGAAAAGTGACTATAAATTCCAAGCAGTTGTTGCCCTTGCGTTATAAAACAGACATTGAAACAAAACGATGTTGCGAGAATTTATCACGCAACAAGTGGGCGTAGTCATATTCTGGCCGATCAAAAAGCAACAAAACTAGACCTACCGTAACATCTAATCACTAGTTCTTGGTAGAAGATGAAGCTAGGGATACTATTAAAACATTAAACAAGAGTAAAAAAGTATTTATATGACGTTATTCTTATTTATTTGTTTGAAAATTACGTAATGCACGATTGCATAATTTATTTTTTACTTACAAAGAACCACGGAAAAACTGGTGCGAATAACACTAAATAAACTAATTTTGGCCACAAGCATGTTTTTTTTACTTTGTATATGGATTAACTTGACGTTTGAAGACTAAAAAGAAAGTTTTATTGTCTACGACAGTAATTTGTCTTTGGTTAGATCGTATTCTACAGTCAACTTTTTAGCGTTTTTCAATTTTACATGCAAAATGATTAAATTATACCGAACATACTTGTGTTAATACTACCACAGACATTATATATTTGAATTCTCTATCCATTTCCCTACAGTTTGGTATATAATAAGTACATGTTCAAAGGAAAATTCACAAACAAATTTAGAGTGAAAGATGAACACTTCACTCTATAAAATTCTGCCCACAAAAAAAGTCTGGCACAGCGTGCAAAATAACTCTGGAATGAATGAGTTAAAAAAACATTTAGCACTTGACCACGCATCGTTGTAATACAGACTTATGTTTCCTTCAACCAGTCAATGCCAATGATTGGTTTGACTTTGTTCGTTTTCCAACATTGCTCTGTCAGCGCTCAAAAACGCTCGTCATCAATCTATTGATAATATTCTATGACAAAACACCCCAGACTAACAGGTCTACGACCAGCGCTCGTATAGACACTTACCGACGTAAGTATTACAAAGACATACAACATAGGAAATACAACCTTAATGAAGCTTTTGAGTACCTTGTAAATACATGTTTTATTCTCCATTTTAAAGCGCGCTACAAATACCAAGAGTTTTTGAACCATTCAACTGCTAAATTCACTGAATCAAGATGGTGCACTGTTCTGTCATAAAATAAATTAGTCATAACTCATATAATCTTGATATAAATGATGTAGATTGTGGTCAACGTTATGAAACCCAAGAAACCCTTCATTATGTTTATAGCTGGTAACAGAGTAGGTTTACCAGACGTCCGGCAAAAGGTGGACATGTCCTTATTTTTACACTCTCGTTCTCCCTACAGCAGACATTGCTTAAAAACGTTATTGTGAGCAGCTTTCCACTGATAATTACAATTTAAGAACCTGTTAGACCTTTATGTTAACGTAAATCACAACAGTCTGTCAAGATTTTTACATTTGTATTGCCTGTTTATTAGTCTCTACTGTTATCGTTAAGTTTTGTTGTTAACTTTTACAGCAATGATCATTTATGACGTCAATAAACTAATGGAAAATATAATCTCTCCTCAAAATGTGTTGTACTCCCAGGTGGCAATGTAAATGCTAGTTTTGGCGGGTGTAGATAGGACATTCCTGGGCACAATGATTACGTTCAAAGAGTGTTCTCTAATAAATACTCATTGGTCGAAGTAAAGGAGCAACTTGTCAGTCTTGTATGTTCAGGGATTAATTCCGACGTTGTACAAGGTGACACATATCATTTGGATGGAGACTGAGCACCTATTGGTTTGCCCGGAGTGCGATGATGTCAATTCTGTATAACAATAACATATATTTTAAAAGTACTAGAAATGAAGAGTTACAGAAGAAATAGGCTCTTCAGATCAATATCGTGATTAAACTCATAAATGTAGTTTTGAATCAAACTATTTTCTCTTAATATTAATCGTGACTTTATTTGTTGATTTTATTAAGCCTAATTCTTTGAATATGAACCTGTCATTACATATGATATTATTATTATTATGAAAAGTGTAAAAGAAAAGTTTACCAGGATTTAGGAAGCTAGTTAACAGCTAGTTAACGGTCCAAAGGTTGTTATTGCCGGGAGTTGTAGTGAGGATAAGCTCTCACTGCAGATAAAATACTTCTATGGCACGCGCCTCAAACAGCCTCTGACAACCAAGTCCAGCTCCCGGCCTTCACGTGTGGCTCAATTTGAGCCTGGCGGAACTGTTTCCACTGACGGGAGAAGGGGCAAAGGCGAGCGACTGGCGCCTTAAAACCAGCAGCTTCGTGCAGATATGGCTCGTGATCCTTGGTTGGTAGCTTATCTAAGAGAAGGAACTCTGAATTCAAACCACCGCTGCCTTGCGGGAATATACATTTGTGGAATTGGCTTCGGGAGTAAACCCTGAGGATAAATCCGAAGTCGGAGTCCCTAAGGCAGTCTAATGTCGATTCGACATTATTCTGACAACTCCTGCGACATGGCTGGTACCAAACTGTATCGGCTACTGCCGTTCCTTTGGATCTACCGGCTGTGTGGAGAGGGGGAACATGCTGCATGGGCAACAGCTTGATCTCCATATAACTGTGCCCACGCTCGCGCCCTGGAGAGGACACTCCAGCTTCACCCTATAGGTGTCGGCAAAACACGGGAAGTAGCAGTTACCGGTTATAAGCATTTTGCCCAATTGGCGTAGGGCATGGCGCCAGGGGCTACTTCCAACAGTGGGAGAGGTTCTAGGATCTCACTGGACAGCTACCGCCCGCTTCAAGCTGGGCAGCCCCCAGTCAATAAGGTGCTGTCCCGCAACTGTCTGCTTTCCCCATTGGGTTCATGGGGATTAGAGTAAAACCCGAACTGTGGATAGAAAATTTTTCACCAAGCATTTATCGAAAAATTTTGCGGTCAAAAAATCGCTAACTAACATGGTTGAACCAGGCGAGAATGGATCAGAACGCCTGTTAACGCTCCGCCTGCAAACTAGCACAAGTCCCATCACCCTTGTCAGTGTGTATGCTCCTACTCTGTACTCTGCCTCAGAAGCTAAAGATGAATTCTACGAGAATCTAGCAGCAGTCATCAAAAGCATACCTAGGCAAGAACAGCTTGTTCTCCTTGGTGACTTTAACGCTAGAGTGGGTGCCGATAATGTTTCATGGCCTTCATGTCTGGGCAGGTTTGGTATTGGCAAGATGAATGAAAATGGACAACGGCTCTTAGAGTTGTGCTCCACCATGACCTCTGCGTGACCAACACCTACTTTCAAACAAAACCCCAGCATAAGGTGTCATGGAGACACCCACGATCCAAGCACTGGCACCAACTTGACCTGATTCTCGTCAGAAGCCCACTCCTCAGGTCTGTGCTCTCAACGCGCTCGTACCATAGTGCAGACTGTGACACAGATTACTCCTTGGTTTGCTGCAAAATCAGAGCACAACCAAGAAAACTCTATCGTGTCAGACATGAAGGGAAACCACGCATTGATACCAGCAAGATGTCAGACCCTTTCATGATCGCTCAATTCACTGCGACCTTCAAGAAAGTGCTCAGTAGCCCTCAGCATGGTGATACTATTACAGAGAACTGGGAGCATCTACGGAACACCATTCAAAGTACTGCACTTGCCACCTTTGGTAAGAAAACAGCAAAGTCAAATGACTGGTTTGACGCTTCATCAGATGTGATGGCACCTGTTATTGAAGCTAAGCGCAGTGCTATGAATGAAGACAAACGTTCACCGAGTGCCAGAACCCTACAGATCATGAGGGCTACGAGATGCAAAGTTCAACAAACTGCTCGACGCTGTGCAAATGACTATTGGCTCCAGCTCCGTGAGAGCATCCAGATCGCAGCGCAAACAGGCAACATTAGACAAATGTATGACGGTATAAAGAAAGCACTTGGCCCCCATAAAAGTAAGACGGCACCACTAAAAACCATCAGCGGAGAGAAGCTAACCGATAAAGGTAAGCAGATGGAGAGGTGGGTCGAGCACTACTCTGAGCTTTACGCTAGAGACAATATCGTTACGCCTGCAGCCCTTGATGCTGTCAATAGTCTGCCAACTATGGAGGAGCTGGATGCCGAACCAACATTAGAGGAACTCAGTAAGGCCATTGATAACTTGGCCTCTGGCAAAGCACCAGGCAGTGATGGGATTCCCCCTGATTTAATCAAATGCTGTAAGAGCACTGTTGGTGTCGTTTTCATAGTGATGAATTGAAACGCGAATGGTTACAACGGAATAAATGTCAACAATGTTTTTCAAACGAAAACCAACAAGTATCTTGAATTGGGTGAACTGGTCAAGTATTGGCAGCACACAAGTCGTTGGTAACTTTACATAGATTTTATTCACCAGGACACGAAGTGGACAAGACGGACATCGTCACAGGCGCAAAGATCACACGACAACATATTAATTATTGCTGCTAAAGTTCCTGAAGATTCTCTTCTAGTAAAGACCTCTGTCCATAGACTAAGGATTACAAAACTGTTACCGTATAATATCCTTCTCAGTCACGACCGTTGACCTTCTTTCAAGGACGTCTATCATGGTAACGTATTCATACTCTGGGATGAAATCTTCCATATTACATTTGTTAAAATTCCCAGACGTTCATCCTACATAGCGTTGTACATCATATAATTTCACACAAAGTCATATACGATAATCCTATCAGTAAAAGGCTTTCAGTTGGCTAACCTCTCTTTACATCCATGCCACGACTTTGGCATTGAAGCATGTACGGCATTTAAAACATGTGCATAAGGTAAACAATATAACTTCTTCTACTCGTAGGAATTCTCCGTCTACGATCCAAATCTTAAAGGCAAGCGACTCTGTAGATTCATTCTAGGAATGATAAAATTCCCGCTAGATTAGTAGTAGAGCGGCCTTTTTATGCAGCATTAAAATAAGAAGTGGGCGATAACTTACGTGACATTACTGCGATTGGCTTCGACCTGAAGACCAATACAAATCACAATAATAAATGGCTTCCTTCAACATGCCATTGGATACACAATATAAAATTACAATCATGGACACAAGCCAGTTCCATGTTTCCACTTCAAAACATGACGTCACAAACTCCTCAACTAGGTTACACGTGCGTTCCAAAGCAACACTCACTGCTTTGTGCACGTCAGTGCGTGAATCAATCGAACGCTCAAACAATATAACTACATAAAACTGGTGCGTACATTTGGCAGGACCGAAGACTACCCCCTTAGGTAATAAATGTACGTAACAGCTCCCTTATTACCTCCCCTTAAAAAAAATTAATCCCATTAATTTTTTTCGAACTAATTACTCGAGAGAGGTGAGTCAAAACTACAACAAGATTTATGACATGCATAAAATTATCATATTAAGAAGAGAAAATTTAAAATAAATCAATATAACTAAATGATAGTATGCATTGAAGCACACATCCACCATCGACCTACTTTGGAACGATGAGGTAATATTCGAAGTAAAAAGAAGTTGAAAATGAAAATGAAAATGAAAAATCAACAAAAAAGATGATAATAAAATTCAACTAAGTTTTTCAAAAGAAAATCGAAACATATGATTTCAAAAAATGAAAATGAACAGCAACACTGATGATAATCAATGATAAAAGAATCAGTGAAACAGAAAATTTTGAAATACAATGTGCAAAAATGAAGCAATGCAAAATTAAACACTTTAAGAAGCAACGCACTTACTGATATCTAGCACTAGTAAGTTTGACTAGTTATCTAAAAGTGAAATATCATGTAGTGGGATACGTGACTACACGTATTGCGAGACACTAATAACGTTAGTAGATGTGTGATTTATAAACAATCAAATTGATTAAATTGAATTAATCTAATTCTAGTACTTAATTACACATAAATCTTTGATGACTTAACGTTCCCTGTATTCAATGCGGTAAGAGCTTTCTGGTCAGACTCCACCACAAAGTGTGATCCGAGGAGATAACGATCCAGTTTTGTGATTGCCCAGACAAGAGCAAGGAGCTCTTTGTCTAGAACGGAGTAATTTATCTCGCTCGTTGTAAGCTTTCTGGATACGTACATAACAGGAAATAAGGTGCCTCCGTATTCCTGCATCAAAACTGCCGCGATAGCGTAGGAAGAAGCATCACTGCGAAGAACAAAGGTGAGATCTTTGTTAGGCAACCTTAAAAAAGGCTTATTTGAAAAAATTTGTTTTATATAGTCTAACGCCGTTTGGTGATCCTGCGACCACTTTATTACATTAGGTGTGCCCTTCTTCAGTAAAGACGAAAGAGGTGCAGTTATAGTAGACAAATGAGGGATGAATTTAGAATAGAACTGTATTAGTCCTAAGAGTGACCTCACTTGTTTTTTTGTCTTAGGTGCTGAAATGTTTAAAATTTTTGAGACGTTACTGTCTTCTGTATACATTAAACCGCGACCTATACGGTGACCAAGAAATGAGATGTCATGAAAACCGACAAAAGCCTTTGAAGGTTTCGCTGTTAAGTTATAATCCTGTAAGGTAGAAAGTAAAGATTTTAACCCTGAATATGTTCATCCCAAGAGTCACTAAAAAGACAGATGTCATCTATATAAGTAATGACATCGGGACGATGAGACAATATGCGGCGCATCATGCGTACAAAGGTAGCTGGCGCATTCATTAACCCGAAAGGCATAAAATTCCATTGAAAAAGACCCCGTGGTGTCGAGAAAGCGGTGAATGGCTTTGCTTTCGTAGTGAGTGGCACTTGCCAATAACCCTTTGAAAGGTCAAATTTCGAAAAGAATGTAGCATGAGATAATCTCTCCAATAAGTCATCTAAAAGAGGTAATGGTTCCGCATCGAATTTTGTAACTTTGTTTAACTTCCTGTAATCTACGCAAAGACGTATATTGTTGTCTTTCTTCCTAATGATTACCATAGAAGAAGAATATGGTGATGAAGATGGTTCAATTATATTTAATTGGAGCATATCATCCAATTCCTTATCAACCTTATCACGAAAGTGTAAAGGAATAGGATATGGGCGAACTTGAATCGGTGTATCGTCAGTCAGAATAATGTCATGTTGGATGACTGACGTATGACCTGGGATGTCAGTGAGGACATCCTCATACGTGTGTAGAATTTTAGAGACTTGCTGACGTTGATCATCAGTAAGAGTAGATGAGATAGTAACATCATTCCATTTCTCAGTGGAATGGAGTGGTACAACTGGTATTGGTAGTTGTACATCATCGAAAGAAGATTCCTCTTCTTGGATGACTGACAAACTAGAATAGTGTTGAATAGGTGGTGTAGGATCGTCAGTTGCTTGGAACACCGATTGTAGATAATCAGGACGTGAGTAATACTCCTTCAACATGTTAATGTGGAAGGTTTTATGTTTGCCATTAACATCAACGATGTAGTCGACATCGGATATTCTTGAGATGATCCTGAAAGGACCTCTCCAGGTAATTAAAAGACGATTGTTATGCGCAGGGAGTAATACAAAAGCTTCATCACCAGGTATGAGCTGGCGAAGACGTCTATATTTGTTTGCAGATAGACGAGCTTTTTCTTTGGCATGTTCGGATGATGCAGTAGCTAGTCTACAAGCATCTATGATTTTCTTTCTAAGAGAGATCACATACTCATAAGAGGATTGAGTTTCCTCTTCAATATTCTCATCCACCAATAACTCGTGGATTAACGACATCGGACCGCGTGGTTGCATGCCGAAAACAAGTTGAAATGGAGAAAACCCCGTTGCTTGATTTTGTACTTCGCGATACGCAAAGAGACAAGCGGGTAGGACCCGATCCCAGTCTTGGGGATGGTCTTGAGTCATCTTACCCAACAACTGCTTGAGTGTCCTATTGAGACGCTCAATTAACCCATTTGACATCGGATGATAAATAGAACTAAGAGATCTGTATATACCTAATGTCTTCATAACTTGAGACATGGATTCAGAAATGAACTGAACCCCATGATCCGACAAGATTTTCCGTGGAAAACCAATGCGTGAGAAGATTAACATCAATGCCTCTGCTACACTGGCAGATGAAGTGTTCTTGAGAGGGATGGCCTCAGGGCAACGAGTGCACATATCAATGCACGTAAGAATATGCGTATGCCCTCTAGCAGATGGAAGCATTGGACCAATAATGTCAATGGCCATTTTATCAAATGGTCTAATCGGGATGTCCGCAGCTTGAATAGGAGCCGCATGAAATGGACCCCGTACCTTAACTTCTTGACATATCAAACAGGACCGACAATAGAGAGTAACATCTCTATGGACGCCTGGCCAGTAGAATGCCGAAAGCACTCTGGATTTGGTACGCGAAAAACCCATATGGCCCGCACATTGCGAGTCATGAGCATGTCGTAATATACGAGATATCATACAGGATGGGACAAGAATCTGAGAACATAAGGATAAATCCTTTTCCCGTATGACTCTAACCAAAATCCCATTTTTAAGTATAAAGTCATGTCTAGATTTTGCAAGTTTGTTGCTTGTATTCTTTTTGTTAACATACTGAAAGAATTTTTTTAATGAATTATCATTCTTTTGCAATGTTGCAAACAACTCCCGTGAAATAGGAGCATCATCATCACAAGTGGTATGAACTGTAGGTTCAATAGGTGTATCATGCGACATATTAGTAGCTTGCGCTCTAGTCACTACTGCATTTGCAGTTTGAATATGTCGCTTTTCCCATTCAGCTATTTGCTGTGGTGTACACTCTTTAATACCATGTATGCGACCAAGTATAACATCACAAATTGGATTCGGAAGGAGACATGCTTGGATCTTTCCTGAAAAGAAAGGTGTGTTAAGATCAATAATAGCAGTGGGAAATGTTTCAATAGTGCCACCAAATGTTACACATTTGACAACCCGGCCCGTGGCACAACTTGGGTTGATCAGTGAAGTCCGGACACCGATTGTTGTACAACCTGAGTCAAATAGGAGAGAGCATGAAATATTATTGACAAATCCCTTGTGAAACTTAAGAGAGCCCTGTCCCTGGTGTACTGACGCAGCAGTGGCTGTACAGACTGCAGGCAGGCTAGGCAAGGTATGTCCGCAACGCAGCGACGTGATCGCCTTAGGCTGGAAAAGAGTCGAGCATTCTGGACAGTCTTTCACCTGGGAACAATCTAGAGAACAAGACATAGCATTGTGAGTTTCAGCTACTTTACCCTGTTCAATGTTCGCCTGTGTATCACTAAAAGCAACATTAGAATGTCTACCTGTATTACTCGACGATCTATCTCGTCGGCGCGATCGATTGTGATTTTTGTCATTAAAATTGCCATAATTGTCGTTTCTGCTAGAGTTAAAATTTGGATTAGTCCGATAATTTGTAGAATGATCGTTATGATGTTGGTTAAATGGTTTATTTCCCAAAAATTGTCTGTTTTGCGGACCCTGAGACCTTGATCTCCAGTTTTGTTTATTATAATGTCCTTGATTATTTTTAAAATAATTGTTACCAAAATCTCGCGATCTGTGAGTTTGGTTCCAAGAAACATTAAATGGAGCAGATTGTTGAAATTGCTTCCCTTTGTAAAAGTTATCATTGTTGAAATTATGATTATTTCCCTTATTGACATACCTATGAGCACTAAAAGAACGATTGCGTGAAAAATTGTTTTGTTGTGCTGCAAAAGCAACAGGCAATTCACTCTTAATCTGCGCGTTACTTAGATCCATGTTTGGGTGAGCAGTGCAAAAATTTTTTGCATGTTCTTCTAAATTTTTCATAGATAAAGGTTTCCGTTCGTGTAAAAATGCGAGAAATGTAGGGTTTACCGACGAAAGTACCTTATCGCGCATCAGTAAATCAAAGAGACCTTCATACGACTTTTCAATTTTGGATAATTCGATCCATCTTTCTAATGTTAGTCGTATCTGTGACAGAAAATCACTAAAATTTCTGCCAGATTGAGGTAGTAATGTGTGAAATCTCAAACGATATTCGTTTTCTGTCATTTGGAATTTTTGCAGAAGTGCTGCTCTAAGAGCATTGTAGTCATTTTTCTCACCAATGCTGGTGGTATGATAAACTGCTAATGCATCCCCTGTAAGTAATCTGGATAAATATGTACAGTATAGCGCTTTATCCACGTTATAAGACCCACAAGTGGCCTCAAACCTATCTAGGAAGAATATTACGTCATCAGACGGGGGATTAAATTTTGGTAATTTAAGGTGAATTTCCTTAAAATTATCATGTCTGGATGAAGTTTGGCTTTCAAAAGTTCTCTGAGAATTAGATTCCTGAGTTAACCTAAGTCTCTCATATTCTGACTCTGCTAATTTCAGTTCATGCTGTCGTTTTTTCTCATTCTCTTCCCTCTCAAGCTGAAGTCGTAATGTATTTTGTTCAGCTATTAATCTTCTTTCTTCCATTTCCTTCTGTTTATTTTGCATTTCCTTTTCTTTAACTTCCATTTCTTTTTGTTTCTGTTCTGCCTGTCGCTGAAATCGTTTCTCTTCCAATTCAGCGGCTAATCTCATTTTTTTCTCATCTTCCTCAGCTATAAATTTCCTCTTCTTTTCATTCTCCTCAGCCTCAATCCTTTTTTGATCTGCCTCAAATTTCAAATTTTCCAAACGTAAAGTTTCCAATCTTCTCTGATCAGCTTCTATTTCTTGAGCTTTCTTATATTCTGACAGTGCAAATGCTTTAGCTTCATCAGGAGCCATCTGAAGAGCTTTTGCTTGCTTAATGAAATAGTCTAAGGTAGCCATTTCAATATTATTATGTAATAATACTACTTAAAAGTGTTACTACAACTAGTGTTCTTCGTTCCTGTTCTAGAACGGTAAAATCAATTTATATAATAGGCAATAATATTAATAATTAATAATGTAATTTATAACATGTAATGGTGTGAAAGCAGTAATGTGACAGACAATAGCACAATAACGACACGACAAGATATTCAAAACAAACGAAGACGTTCGCAGAAATCCAATTAAAATAAAATGAGAAACTAAAATGGAATGTCGTAAAGAATTACGATGATAACTGCGATTAAATAATGCACAAGACAATTGACAACACAGTGTAAAAAACATAGGTTTTGTAAAAAACTAAACGACAGGAAAGGTGAGATGGACGCGAAATACAAACACAATTCATCATAAAACCAAGGTACAAGTAAAAATAGCTACCAAAAACAACAAGTAAACGTGACACTACAGCTAAAACAGACAGGTGTCACAGACCACCAGACACAGTGGACCTAGAATCCTTCTACGCTCACGCGTAGGAACATTCCACTGCGGGAAGTCTGCAAAATAATGTCCTACAGAACGTCTGACGAAGAGCCCGAATTGGCTTCGAGATGGATCTCGTTCGTCAGATCAACCTCCCTACCTCCCACGCAAAGAATACACAACATATAACACATAACACGGAAAATATGAAAGTGGACATAATCAAATAAGGCACAGCTAATAGTAATAAAGTGTATAACGGATACAAGTTATACTTAGCTCGCGTGCAGGTAAAAATCAAAGTGCCTCGTCCCCGTGTATGTACGTCTACAGATAAAATACTTCGTTCTGCTTATCTAGATTACAGCTCGCACGCAATAATGATGAAGAGATGATCTCCAAGTAATCAGTCACTGTGAAACTTGACGTGGAGGTTGATTGAAGACCTTGAGCATTTGAGTTGATTTTGATTCATATTCCGCTAGGATCCAAATTGAGATGATGTAGCCTTGAAAGTAAACATTCTTCTTTTCAAACGATCAATTGGATGGGTACGTTCCTTTGAAATCACTTCCAGACCGCACTGGCCTACCAGTTATTGTTGGTGTCGTTTTCATAGTGATGAATTGAAACGCGAATGGTTACAACGGAATAAATGTCAACAATGTTTTTCAAACGAAAACCAACAAGTATCTTGAATTGGGTGAACTGGTCAAGTATTGGCAGCACACAAGTCGTTGGTAACTTTACATAGATTTTATTCACCAGGACACGAAGTGGACAAGACGGACATCGTCACAGGCGCAAAGATCACACGACAACATATTAATTATTGCTGCTAAAGTTCCTGAAGATTCTCTTCTAGTAAAGACCTCTGTCCATAGACTAAGGATTACAAAACTGTTACCGTATAATATCCTTCTCAGTCACGACCGTTGACCTTCTTTCAAGGACGTCTATCATGGTAACGTATTCATACTCTGGGATGAAATCTTCCATATTACATTTGTTAAAATTCCCAGACGTTCATCCTACATAGCGTTGTACATCATATAATTTCACACAAAGTCATATACGATAATCCTATCAGTAAAAGGCTTTCAGTTGGCTAACCTCTCTTTACATCCATGCCACGACTTTGGCATTGAAGCATGTACGGCATTTAAAACATGTGCATAAGGTAAACAATATAACTTCTTCTACTCGTAGGAATTCTCCGTCTACGATCCAAATCTTAAAGGCAAGCGACTCTGTAGATCCATTCTAGGAATGATAAAATTCCCGCTAGATTAGTAGTAGAGCGGCCTTTTTATGCAGCATTAAAATAAGAAGTGGGCGATAACTTACGTGACATAACTGCGATTGGCTTCGACCTGAAGACCAATACAAATCACAATAATAAATGGCTTCCTTCAACATGCCATTGGATACACAATATAAAATTACAATCATGGACACAAGCCAGTTCCATGTTTCCACTTCAAAACATGACGTCACAAACTCCTCAACTAGGTTACACGTGCGTTCCAAAGCAACACTCACTGCTTTGTGCACGTCAGTGCGTGAATCAATCGAACGCTCAAACAATATAACTACATAAAACTGGTGCGTACATTTGGCAGGACCGAAGACTACCCCCTTAGGTAATAAATGTACGTAACAAGCACGCTATTACATCCCCTGCATAGGATGCTGTGCCAGTGCTGGGAAGAGACAACTATTCCTCAAGACATGCGAGATGCCAAGATTGTAACACTGTATAAAAATAAAGGAGACAGAAGTGATTGCAATAACTACAGAGGCATCTCTCTTCTTAGTATTGTTGGTAAGGTTTTTGCCAAAGTCATCTTAATGCGACTACACAAGTTAGCTGAGCGCATATATCCAGAGGCACCGTGTGGATTCCGAGCTGGTAGATCAACAACAGACATGATCTTCTCTCTCCGCCAGCTTCAGGAAAATCCAAGAGAGCAGAAAAGACCATTATATATCGCCTTTATAGACCTCACAAAAGCATTCGACCTGGTTAGTAGGGATTTACTCTTTAAAATCCTCCTGAAAATAGGCTGCCCTTCTAAAATGCTGGAAATAATAAAGTCATTCCATGACGACATGAGAACAAGCAAGGACATTAACAACAGAATGAATAGAGCGAGAACAGCCTTTGCTGTTCTCAACAACATTTGGAAGTCTTCCCAGTACAGCACAAACACCAAATTAAGACTGTATGAGAGCTGTGTACTTTCTGTGCTTCTCTATGGTGCGGAATGTTGGAGAGTAACAGAGAAGGAAATGTCTAAACTGTCCTCTTTCCACACAATCTGCCTAAGGAAAATTCTCCGAATCTTTTGGCCAAACACCATCAGCACCCAAGAACTACTTATTCGGAGTAACCAGGAGGACATGCACACCATCATAGCTGGCAGACGCTGGAGTTGGGTTGGCCATGTCCTCAGAAGGGACCCTGATACCATCACAAGAACAGCTATGCTATGGACCCCCGAGGGAAAGCGAAAGAGAGGCCGACCAAAAACAACTTGGCGGAGAACTGTGGAAGCTGAGATGCAAAAAATGAACCACAGTTGGGGCACTGTACGAAGGATGGCCGCCGACCGAGCAAGGTGGAATCAATTCGTTGCTGCCCTACAAGACGCCACCAGGCGTGATGGCCGCTGACTGCTTTGACGGTTGGCGGCTATGGATCAAAGAAGAAGAAGAAGAAGATGACGACATGAAGGGAACAGTCCAATATGCTGGAAGCACGTCACAGCCCTTTGATATACGAAGTGGCGTTAAACAAGGCTGTGTTCTGGCTCCGACCCTCTTCGGAATCTTCTTTGCCTTACTCTTGAAACATGCATTCAGAGATGCAACTGAAGGAATATGCCTTCATACTAGGTCAGATGGCCGTCTGTTTAATCTTTCAAGGCTGAAGGCAAAAACAAAAATCAGAAGGTCACTATAAGAGACTTGTTGTTCGCTGATGATGCTGCAGTCGTCACTCAAAGCCAACAGGAGCTTCAGAGCTTGATGAATCGCTTCACTAAAGCATGCAAGGACTTTGGCCTCAGAATAAGTCTAAAGAAAACGAATGTGCTGAGTCAGGATGTGGGTGCTGCACCAGTTATCACTATCGATAACTATGAATTGGCAGTGGTACACCACTTCACATACCTAGGGTCTACCATCAATGACAAACTCTCACTGGATACAGAAATCGACAGCCGCATTGGCAAAGCTGCAGCTACCTTTGCCCGCCTCACATCGCGTGTTTGGGGAAACTCTAAACTCACAATGAAGACCAAAGCTGCGGTATATAATGCCTGCGTCACCAGCACACTCCTATATGGCAGTGAGACCTGGACGACCTATGCTAAGCAAGAAAGAAGGCTCAATACCTTCCATTTGCGGTGTCTACGCCGCATCCTCGGCATCTCGTGGAAAGATAAAGTGACAAATGTCGAGGTGTTGTCACGTGCTGGCCTTCAAAGTATGTATACGCTTCTTAGACAGCGCAGACTTCGCTGGCTTGGCCATGTTCGCCGCATGGAAGATGGTCGCATCCCAAAAGATATCTTCTACGGACAATTAGCAGATGGCAAGAGAACAGTTGGGCGACCACAGCTGAGGTTCAAAGATGTGTGCAAGAGAGATATGAGGGCACTGGACATGGATCCAGGAACATGGGAGGATGAAGCTGCCAATCTCACTAAGTGGCGATGCTATTTACGGCACCACCTCAGATTGGGCGAAGAGAGGCTAACACAAGAAGCAGAGGTGAGGAGAAAACGTCGAAAGAAGCACCATGAAAATAAGCAGCTGAGGGCTGCCGCCTCAGGGGCGCATTCCCATAGTCAGTTATGACTGAAGGGGCTATTATTATTATTATTATTATTATTATTATAATTAAAGTATGTAAGTGTTTTGTATTTTCACGATTATCTTGTATGTAACTAGTGTTTGTAAGTGTTATGTTATTTCACGATTATCTTGTGTGTGACTAATGTTTGTAAGTGTTATGTTTGCCACGATTACCTTGTGTGTGACTAGTGGGTGTAAGTGTTATGTAATTTCACGATTATCTTGCATGTGACTAGTGTTTGTATGTATTATGTAATGTCACGATCATCATGTGTGTGACTAGCATTTGTAAGTTTTATGTATGCCACGGTTATCTTGTGTGTGACTATTGTTTCTAAGTGTTATGTATTATTACGATTGTCTTGTGTTTGACTAGTGTTTGTAAGTAATATGCAATGTCACGATTATCTTGTAAGTGACTAGAGTTCGTGAAAATAAGAATATGTAAACTTATCACAACTATCCTCACATCTTCTATGTGAGTGATTGTTGCTTGTATGAAAACTAATCACAACCAGCCCCACTTCTGCTATGTGAGTGATAGTTGCTTGCATAGATCTAATCACAACCAGCCCTACATCTACTATGTGAGTGATTGTTGCTTGTATAAAAACGTATCACAACCAGTTCCACATCTGCTATGTGAGTGATTGTTGCTTGTATAAAAACGTATCACAACTAGCCCCCACATCTGCTATGTGAGTGATTGTTGCTTGTATAAAAACTGACCACAACCAGCCCCACATCTGCTATGTGAGTGATTGTTGCTTGTATAAAAACTTATCACAACTAGCCCCACATCTGCTATGTGACTGATACTTGCTTGTATAAAAACTTATCACAACTAGCCCCACATCTGCTATGTGAGAGATTGTTGCTTGTATAAAAACTTATCACAACTAGCCCCACATCTGTTATGTGTATGATTGTTGCTTGTATAAAAACTTATCACAACTACCCCCACATCTGCTATGTGAGTTAAACTTATCACAACTAGCCGCACATCTGCCATGTGAGTGATTGTTGCTTGTATAAAAACTAATCACAACTAGCCCCACTTCTGCTATGTGAGCGATAGTTGCTTGCATAAAAACTAATCACAACCAGCCCCAAATCTACTATGTGAGTGACTGTCGCTTATATAAAACCCTATCACAACGAGCCCCACATCTGCTTTGTGAGTGATTGTCGCTTGTATAAAAACTTATCACAACTAGCCCCACATCTGCTATGTGAGTGATTGTTGCTTGTATAAAAACTTATCACAACTAGCCCCACGTCTGCTATGTGAGTGATTGTTGCTTGTATAAAAACTAATCACAACCAGCCCCACATCTGCTATGTGAGTGATTGTCGCTTGTATAAAAACTAATCACAACCAGCCCCACATCTGCTATGTGAGCGATTGTTGCTTGTATAAAAACTTATCACAACTAGCCCCACATCTACTATGTGAGTGATTGTTGCTTGTATAAAAACGTATTACAACTATCCCCACCCCTGCTATGTGAGTGATTGTCGCTTGTATAAAAAGTTATCACAACCAGCCCCACAACCAAAAGATGATAACAATGATCAGATTGATTGTTTGATCTATTACAAAGATAAAGCCAGTCACGTGTCAAAGATTGCCATAGGGAAACGAAGTGTTAGAAGCTTCATTATGAAAGGTTCAGCTTTTATAAAGTCAGGTGAACCGTTCACTTCCTCGATGCCTTTTTTCCCTAGCTCAGGAGCACATTCGAGTCTCCATTTACAGCTGGGTAAACTTGAATGTGCTACCGTCAGGATTTAGCCCCAAATCCAGGTAGTTGTGCCTCAGAGGAAAGCACTCTGACTGCTTGGCCAGTCGAACACTCAATTTATCTATTTGTGTAATATAAATGTATCATATTTTAGTGCTATTCATCATTATTATCAGGAACAAACTATCATTGTAGAACACAGTTTCTTGGGAAAAGAAATTTGCTATACCAATTAACTCCTGAAGTTACATAGGCCTGATTTTTCTATAATCTATACACTATGTGACATAATAGCCATCTCAAGAACTGAAGTCACACAACAATAACGTTGAAATATGGATAAAATGGAACGAATGAATACAACTAACGTCACAAACAGATTAATTAATGTGTCATAAAGACAACAATACATCACAACATTTTTAGGAAAGAAATTAAAAAAAAAAACTTATTAGATTACATTCAAATGAATTAGTCAACTAACAGTTTTATTCTTGGTACATTTTCTAAAAGAGACACCTCTCATATTATTTTAGACTCCAGTTTGTTTGTTTGTTTTCTTGCTCTGGATTAGATTAAGAACTCGTCGCTCTCTCTTCATTCCACAACTTTGTTTCTCACTTATACTACTACTACTTTTGGAATATTTCAGTTGCATTATATACAGTGTGGCCCAAAAGTCTGGATTCATAGATAATTCGGCAGCTACTTCACTTTGTGAGAATCGCTGTCTTGCGTAGATGAGAACAATATATGTGCGTTCATTTACCGCTAATGTCGAATCCATATTGGCACTAAAAATAACTTATTATGAAAGTTAGAAGAGAGAAAAAAATGTATATAAGATGATTGCTTATATTTCCAGACCTTTGGCCCACCTCAAAGTTATTTACCAAATAAACTGCGTAACCCTGCCAAACGTTTCTTTATCCCCATGTGGTAATCATATCCAGGCTCTATCCCAGAAACACCTGCTCTACAGGTACTTAAAATCCCATATGTCCGATACGTAAGTCTATGCTATTTATTCTGACGTCTATTTATTCTATTAACAGTGACTTTCTGGCGTGGAGTTTGTAGAACTAGGTAGAACATTCCTCCAGTTCTAGAGAAACAAATAATATGCTTGTATGCAGCATTGTCACCTTAATGAATATGGGCTACTTTCTAAATCATGTAAGTAGAGAATCAACTTATCCAAGTTAGAACAACACAGTATCTTAGAAGACATGAATGTAGTAGTGTTAAAGGTTTATTTGATGGAAGATACTGGTGGGGGTCATCAATAGGATAAATGTTATTATTACTTTCGCTGATAAATGGCGATCAGCATAAGTCGGGCTTACGGATGGCCGACAGGTGTGTGACTATGGAAATATAACATACGCAAATGTGTATAGGTCCTTTAAGTGTGTTTATGATAACTCACTCACACCACAGCAACGTAGAAGTCAGGAAATGTTGTAAGACCTGGCAACGTTAAACAGTTTATTGACGAGACGGTCACGTAGACATCATAGCAAGACAATTCACAGCATACTCATGAAGCAACATGTAAGTAAATCCATGCAACGGTTGCATAATCCACCACAGCAAATCATAGGCATTAAGCACAAAATATCCATCAGGAAACATGAATCAGCAAATATGTGAATAGGCTGCAGGACATAGCAGCACAGATTTCATCTCATAATAGTACAGCAAAAATATCATTCCAGTTCTCAATAGTCCATGACTTTGAATCAATATGAATACAATGCAATAACAAGCCAACGATATCCGTGGCTTTGTATAACAAGTTCCCTGGGAGAAAACAACATACTCTTCAACACACTATCTAACTGCAAAAACAATCCATCACAGAATATTGATATGGAATAATGGCCTGTACAATCCGTGGCCTCATAATATCCTCAATAAAGTACATTATACAATTATCAAATATTACTTTCACAAAAAAGAATATATATGCTGGACACACTAGCAAAAATGGTAAAGCGTCCATTTTCAAGCTCTGCCAGCCAAATACTGTCACGAAAAATCAACTGCTTAAAACAGCTCAGTACCAAATTCATTCAAGCGCAAACTCGCAGCTTGAGATGTGAGCAGAATTCATCCGCCTTTCCCCGAAAACTAATTCATAGAACGTTAGACAGTTTCTTTATCCTATTTTTAAAAAAGAAACTAACAGCTAGTCAAAAAGTGTGTGTGCAAAAATCCGATCCGTACATACGAGTTTTAAACACTTAACTCCCCTTAATTAAAATGTGACTTAACAAGTAGCTGTCGGGTTAAACATCTCGTGGTGTTTGGAGGACTCACCTGTAAATTATGAAAGTCATTAAATACAGTTGTCATATATCCAAAAACAAACACTTCATTACGAATGTGTTTTTCTGTAACTGATGTTTCTCTTCATTGTCAAATTTATGTCTGTGCGTATTTACAATAGAGCAGGTCGTAGACCCGTATTCTGTGATGTTTTGTAATACAGTTTGTTCAGACCCGAGTGGAACAGTCCCAGTTACAACGGTTTGGTCACGTCTGTAGATTTGGAGAAGAACGGCTATGTGACAAAACGTTTGTACATGTACTTTTGAGCCCCTCTCTCGCTCCTTCATCCGCTTTTTATTAGGCATATTTTATGCACCTTCATTAATATTTTTGCTATAAAGGTGAATTGTTGTAATACCAGGTTGATTACAAGGTCAACGGTAATACGTTTATCACTTGAGTCGCCTAGCTACATTTGTTAGGTGTCGAACTCTGTGGACACGATATGGTCTCGTACGATAGATCAATAGAACGCCATATTGTCTGCCAAAGAAATCCGTCTCATGGATGGGCGAAAACACAGGTTATAATTAGATAATCGCTTCGGCGGGACATCTCTGTGTAATTATTACAGATTACATGGCAGAGGAGACTTTCTGGGCGGAAAGTATTTGTCAAGAATGAGTGCACCGATATTGGTTATGAGTTTAGCATAAAGATGCCAGCAGAAGTATTACAGCATTATTAGAAAGAAGTCCCGCGATGAAATTTTTTTTTAATGTTATATTTTAAAACACGCGGGCGTATTATTATTTAAGCACCCCTACTCATTTAGTGCAAAAGAGATTGGATTGGTGTAAAGTGAGAGTCGAAATACACAATGTTGCTCATTGACAAATTCATCGGAATTACTACCTGGATTTTTTAACTGAGAATTGGAAATATAATCTAGTAAATCGGAGTCACAGATCAGACTGCATCGCCCTGTCAAGCTAGCAATTCACCTGAGCCAGAAAGAGAAGGAGCGGACAAAGGATTCCACAATTATAAGTGAAAGATCAGAGTATTAGTGCAACTTTAAAACTTAAAAAGTAAACCCGCATTTATAAATACAAAGACAGAAAACTTAGAGGACCAGGATCGAAGTATTTTGGCAACTTAAAAACTTAAAAAAAGTAGACCCGCATTTATAAATGTCAAGACTGGAGACCTAAGGAATCTGATCACTAGTCACAAGAGGAAGACAACATTTCCAGACCAAGTGATTCGAAGCATCACACCTAAGTTGCATGTGTCCATTCTAAACTGTGCCAGGAAATTGTGTTCGGAAAAGTTGCTTTTGGTTAGTGGAACGAAGCTTTCAGACGGTTCGTTGAACGAAGCTATTAGACTGTTCGTAAAACAAAGCTATCAGACTGTGAAGTGTCATCATTACTGTCGAAACCACGGCTGCAGTAGTCATCGATACTAAGCTAAGTTCTTAACAAAAGGCAACAGCAAAGAACATTTACATTCCTCTGTCCAGTCTCTATGAAGACAACACTGTCATCAAAAATTCACCATCATTTCAACCTGTAAAAACTAATTTATTATTAAATTTGTTACATGTTATTTTAAAACACAACAATCACAATTGATTCGGTTATTATATGTATGAAAGCGAACTTATGTGGAAGACTCTTTAATATATATTTACACTTAGACATATATTTACATTTATAGAGCTAATTCTTAGAAAAAAATTTCGCTAGATTTACACCAGCTGGGGGCTTAACGAGCTAAAACCTTTGCTTAATTCTTCATAGAAGGCGGCGAACCTATATATGTTAACAATTGCCCTGCCAATACAGCATTGTTCTTGACTTCGGGAATATCTTATAAACACTCCCTTGGAATAGAAGCGACATTACTCTTCTATCTACAACACTGCTTGGAGCCGCGCTGGTGTAATGGCTTCGGCGTTGTACTGGCGACCAGGTGTTCATGGTTCAAACCCGGGCGTCAGCGTTTGAAGAAATGTTTACGGCCGGAAATTTGACTGAATAACCTGAACGGCTCCTGTGATAAACCCTCTGTGGATGGGAAGGAGCGAAGCTCCTGACCGGGTTGGAAGTAAAGTCCTCAGGTTCCCCAGCCTCGCAATGACATGTCATTGGGCCGAAGGGCTGAAAGCCCAAGTGCCGCTGGTTAAGGAAAAAAAAAAAAAAAAAAAAAAAAAAAAAAAATCTACAACACTGCCAAGAGTAATCTTGTGCGAAGGTAGACACCTTTGACGACCTATTTTACATATTTGAGTATTGGCCACTGTTGGACCACTACTGCAGAGCTAAGGGGAGGCAATCCGTCACAGGCTACCATGACACATATGGGAAACCAATAGCCAGGGATCAAGATCTCCAGGACGACCCAGAATTCGCTAGGAGAACAACATTAGACAATCCGTGATGGACCGAGGACTGGACTGAAACCAGGCCAAAAGATATACAGCTTACAGGATAACAAGGCGCTCCCTCTGGCTAACCTCTACACACCAAGGTAGAAGAGGTTTGTTTGTTTTGTTTTAAGGACCATCTACATTGTACACGGACAACTCCATATGTGGTCCGATCTCCTCCTTTAGCTCACAAAGAGAATCTCGGCACAGTGCACGAACTCCAAAGCATCGGCGAGCATCCCAATGTGTGTATAAAGGAATCACACATTCTATAAATATTTTTGTATCGGGTAAGATTTTTTAATTTTATAAATTCTGTCACGGCAGCAGCCGTATGGCCTACTCTTTATGATTTCCAACTGCAGAGTAATTTTTAACGTGCGAAACTTGTACACGGGACCTACTATTTTTTCGCCCTGATCCAATAATGCTAGCCATCCGATCTCACTACTCAGGGGTGAGTAAGACATTATTAGTACAAAGTCGTTCTGAAAAAATTCCATCAAGAATATCCCCTGTACTTGGGAACCGACCCAGGTGTCTTTAGAATTAGATGTGGACGTCATGTCTCATAGTCATTAATAACACATAAGGAAGGGAAACCCGAGGCCTGTAAACAATAAATTAATATTAGACAAACATAAAGGTATGTTTTCTGGCACTCGTAAGAAATAAAGAAGTAGAACACTTAGACAACAGAAAAACAACAGACGTGAGTGGCTTACCCAGGGTTCGAACCGACAACACCGCCTAGCTATACAAGTGAATCATACTAACCTCACGGCCAGCTAGGCATCCCGGTCAGGAGCTTCGCTCCTTCCCATCAACACGGGATTTATGTGCAGGAGCCGTTCAGATTATTCAGTCAAATTTCCGGCCGTAAACATTTCTTCAAACGCCGACGGCCGGGTTTGAACCATGAACACCTGGTCGCCAGTACAACGTTGTAGCCATTACACCAGCGCGGCTCCCGATGTGTCGTTAAAAGTACTAGTAGCTGAAATGAAGATCCATGTGTATTTTTTGTTTCCTCTTGTGTCTACCGATAGTGTGGTCTTCCTTAACTCCATCTGATTTATGACTTTATCAATGATGATTTGACGTATGGTGCCTAAAATTGCAATAAGTAATTCTGTCTTTGTATGTATTGTTTTGCTGTGTTGTTTTGTCTGATATGTCACTGATAAACTGTCTCTCTTATTCTGTGGTTTTGGTTCGTTGTTGGTAGACTGCTTTATTTTTCTATGCGTAGTTATATAACTGTAATCTATGTAGTCAGTTGTTGGAGTTGGGATTTGATGTGTAGTTTCTGCTTACGTGACAGCGTATTTTTTGTCAAACTATTTATTGTTTTAAGTAATGGTTTCAACAATCCTTTTCATACCACTATGACACATATTAATAATTTCACAAAACATATCTGAAAGCGTTGCAATTCTCCACCAATCAGACCATCAGTAGTTCTGTATTACTAATCTATCCCAGTTAGATCGTATGTAGCTCTGTCAACCTTACAGATCTGATCCAGTTATCTCAGCCCATCTGTAGTTCTGTCAACACCTCAAATCTGTCCCAGACTGATCATCTGTAGTTCTGTAATCATTAGAAAATTTGTCCCAGTTAAGTGATCCCATCTGTACTTCTGTCAATGTAACGATGGGAATATAGCCTACAGTATCAGACAGCCCTGAAATCCCGTTAACAGTCTATGATTCGCTAGCAAAGCCAAGCATTTTTCTGCCTGCATTACTCACCTTTAATCCACGCCTTTTCCTTGAGACGTAAACAAACATAAATGTTACCAACTTCCGCGACCTGCCAGTCATAACAGGGAGCGAAATCTGGTTTGTTTACCTGAGTTTCTCACGCGAGCTGATCTGTCAATCATCAGATATTAGACAGATGCACGTGGAAAAACACCGAACCTCTTTGAAGTGAGACGATCGGCAAAATATTTTCTTGAGGGCCATGTGATGTTCGTACATACAGGGGGAGACAAATCCTTGATCTCAAGAAAACAGGGAAAATCTCGAAAGGAAACCCGTTACACGGTAAGCCTCTGTTGTCGATTAGCAACGGCCGACAGAGCGACGGTAAAACCTTTTATCTGGGGAAACGTAGTTTCCTGATTTTCTGCTATGCACTATAGTGTGAAAAGTAACGGCATCTACAGATCAGAGAGGCAATAATGTAAATAAAATGCGTCTTCTCAAATCAGTTATCAGTTGTCGCTCAGAATTTTTGGGAGTCTAAACACGTAGTCTAGAATCATTTTGTAAAAGATGTGTTAATAACCTTCGTGGGGATTTCATTCTGATTTTTTGGTAATAGAAATGTGTGCTTAAGTGTTAAAATGTGTTAAGTTGTACCATTATAATTCACTGTGATTTCCTAGCGTTAAAACTAGTGAAAAAATATAAAGCTTAGCTATTTTCTTGCCAGTCGTTCAGTTTAATGTAATTTCCATCACCCTTTCTTACACAAGAATATGCGGTTTAGCTGACTGAATAAAATGCTAGGCGTGACTGATAGTGGACCATAGAATTCATGTTATATTTCATTTTGTGCAATTATAAAAGTGACTAGTGTTTAAGATCATGCGACTAAACAAACAGACGCCGACAATCTAATAGCTATTAATGACAGGCGATATTTGTTAAGTGCGCGTAGGGATAAATAAATAACAATTGAGATCGTTCGCTGATGGCTGACCGGAGCAGGAGGGGGCAGGCTGCATGCCTCAACCAAACCTGTACCCACTAAGCGATGCGCGATAGGATAGTTTAGAGACACCGTGGTCCTTTTAACTTTAATCAGGACTGACGGAGAGGATAAGAGATCGTCTCGTCCCCTTCCGTATATATATATATATATATATATATATATATATATATATATATATATATATATATATATATATATATATATATATATATATATATATATACAGATATAATAGTACAGTAGCATTTTTTTCATAATGTTTCTTTATTCTTAAGCAGACCTGATCAAACGGCGACCATTGGTCTATTTTGGCATATTTTAGTCCTTTTTCTTCATCTACTGATGGATTAATGTGGTCTTCGTCGTGGTTTATGTGTCCCCAAACTCAATTGTGAACAGGATTGGCCAAAGAGACAAATTAACATTTCAAATAGTAAATTTAACTGGACTTATAAATACCCAGATATTTGTTCAATTTTATCAGCCCACTGTGGCGGAACAAAAATAACATTTCCAGCAACCAGATGTTTCAAAATACGGGAAATACTTTCTACTGTTTACTGTGAACACAGATCGCGAGTTGTTTTCTACACTAACTATTCGAGGTGTAGTTACACTAACTATTTTTAACTAACATTAACTAACTAATTATTTACACTAACTAACTACACTAACTATGAATTCTGATTGTATTTGATCTTTCTTAGATATTAGATGTTGTAAAGTTTAATGATAATAAACAACAACAAAACTTAACTTTGTGTGTTGGTCAGACCCATACCTAATTTACCATAGTTTTTCAAGTTTGTGTGTCTTGTTGTCATATAATTGTGTGTGTGTGTGTAGTAAAACTTATATTTCTAGATATAGGGAGGAGCAAGTTTGTCTTATACTAAAAGATAGTCGTATAGATAGGCAATACTAGATAAACTACTCATTAAAGAGACAGATCTTCTGTCAAGTAAGCAGAAACTACACATCAAATCCCAGCTTCAACAACTGACTACATAGATTATAGTTATATAACTACGGATAGAAAAATAAAGAAGTTCACCAACAACGAACAAAAATCATAGAATAAGAGAGACAGTTTATCACTGACATATCAAACAAAACAACACAGCGAAACAATACAAAATACTGTACAACGACAGAATTACTTATTGCAATCTCGGAAATAAGGGAAACAAAAAAGAAAAGAACTTAACCATGTGATACTTTAAACAGCACAAATAAAGAAGTTAGGGTAAGGCATCTAATTTACTTCCAAAGGGGAACAATTTACTTATTAATAACGTATCAAACTAAATTACAGATTTTCATTTTTTATTTACTTTTTATCAATTCATTATACAGATTTATGTAAGGCACAAAAGAATCCGTTATTTACATCAGTACATTTGTTAAGTTATTAAAAAACGTGTGTTTACCATGTTTAGAATAAAAATACTTTAAACAATATGGAGTGCGATGCGCAAGTTAAAGAAGTGAACACTTATATCCTCTGCCACTTTCAATGATACTATATATACACCGCTGACCTAAGGGTGTTTTATATTTGGACATGCGCCCTAATATAACCGAATAGGTAGAACGGGACGCGCCTCGCTAAAATGAGGCAAAAGTTTTACATTAAAAAAATGATAATTCTAATATGAACCCTGTAACAGTCTGTTTGACAGTAAAGTTGGATTGCACGGAGACTGGAGATGTATAAGGTTGCTCAGTGTAAATGTATTGATGTAACGTACTGTTCTTCTGTGTTATGAATGGTAGTACAAGGAATATAGGTCACTAGCGTGAGCCCGTCCCAGTGATTTAGTAAACACATACTTAATGTCCAGTATTACTGCAGATTTCAGACGTGTAATAATGTGTATGACAAGGTGAATCCAAGTCACTAGCGTGAGGTGTCGCCAGAGTTTTAGTAGATCACAGTGCTGAAATAACACAATTTATGAAGAGCTCTATAGGGCCGTCTTGGACGTCTTCATATTAACTCACACAACCACAAGTAGAATTCAGTGAAGTAGAGAATGCTGTTGACGTTTACAATGTTTATTTGTGACGATGATGATGAACGAAACAGTCAATAGTATACAATCGGGTACATAATATGTGTAGTTACAAAGGTCAGCTTTAACCATCACCGATCCTAGACATGAAACAATGTCTTTCATTCATTCATTCATAACCCTCCACTCCCAAGGAGCATAGGCCTTCAACAAACACATGCCAAGTCCTCCTGTCACGTGCCATCATCTCAAGTTCTTTCCATGTTCTCCTCATCATTTTCACCTCTGTTTCCAACTCTCTTCTCCATGTACTTCTTGGTCTTCCTCTGCCTCTCTTGCCCTGGGGGTTCCAAAACAAGGACTGCCTTGTAATGCTATCAACAGGTTTCCTCAGTGTGTGTCCTATCCATCGCCATCATCTTCTTCTCATCTCTTGTTCCACTGGCGCTTGTCCCAGTTCTTGTCATCAGCTCCACATTGGTAACCTTGTCATACCATTTTAATCCCTCTATTCTACGCAAGCACCCATTTATGAAAGTCTGTAGCTTTTTGGTTGTTGTCTTTGTTGTTCTCCATGTCTCCGAGCCATACAATAGGACTGACTTCACATTTGAGTTGAAGATTCTTATTTTCGTGTTGGATCCTATTTCTCTTGATCTCCATATATTTCCCAATGCAATGAAAGCTCCTCTTGCTTTTTGTATTCTTATTTTGATATCGCTGTCTGTCCCTCCAACTTTATCTATATTACTGCCAAGATATGTGTATGATTCTACATCTTGTATTGGTGTTTCTTCAAGTTCAACCCTGTTTTCATTACCTGCATTTATTCGCATTATTTTTGTCTTTTCCCTGTGTATTTTCAGACCCAATTGCTGTGACCTCTCATCGAGTGTTTTCAATTTGTCCTGCATCTGATTACGGTTATGGGACAGGAGAGCCAAATCATCAGCAAAATCCAGATCATCCAACTGCTTAGTCAGAGTCCACTGGATTCCATTTCTGTTGTGTGTTGTCGATGATCTCATAACCCAATCTATTGCCAGAAAGAAAAGAAATGGAGACAAGAGGCATCCCTGTCGCACTCCTGTTCTTATCCCAAATGGTTCTGTAAGCTGTCCTTCATGAAGAACTCTGCACGTCATGTCTTCATAGGTTTTCTTTATTAAATTAATGATCTTCAGGGGAACTCCATAATGCCTCATCAATTTCCAAAGTGATTCTCTGTCCACACTGTCAAATGCTTTTTCGTAGTCCACAAATCCGATGTATAGTGGTGAATTCCATTCCAGACTTTGTTCAACTATTATTCTCAAAGTGGCTATCTGGTCTGTACATGATCTGTTTTGTCGAAAACCTGCTTGTTCATCTCTCAATTTCTTGTCTATGGACTCCTTTAATCTCTCAAGGATAATCCTGTTCAATACCTTTCCTGGCACTGATAGTAACATTATTCCTCTATAATTTGTGCACTCTTGTAGATTTCCCTTCTTAGGCAACTTAACCAGATATCCTTCCTTCCATTCTGCTGGTATCTCTTCTTTTTCCCAGACTTTACCAAGTAATTTATATAACATCTCTGTAGCCGTGTCGATATCTGCTTTGATGGCCTCTGCTGGAATGCCATCAGGTCCAGACGCTTTTCCATCTCTTAGAAGCTTTATGGCTTTCTTTATTTCTTCGTTCGTTGGTCTTTCACCGTTAATTTGTAGCTCTTCTTCTGCTGGCTGGATGTCCGGCGGGTTTTGTGGAGCTGGTCTATTGAGAAGGTCCCCAAAATATTCTGTCCACCTCTTCATTTGCTCTTGTATATTGCTGAGCAGTTTCCCATTCTTATCTTTTATGAGGCAACTTGTTTGCTTGTATTTCCCTGTGAGCTTCTTTGTGCTGCTATACAGTTCTCTCATATTTCCTTTGGCTGCAGCATCTTCTGCCTCTCTTGCCAACTCCTCAATATACTTCCTCTTGTCTCTTTTGATACTTCTTTTTACTTCTTTGTTTGCTTCTGTGTACACTTCTTGAGCCTTGGCTTTGGAACTTCTGGTTTTGCTTGTGTTTAACTCTGCTTTCTTGTTTTTTCTATCTTTTATCTTATTGATGGTTTCTGTTGTTATCCATGCTTTTTGTTGTCTTTCCCTTTTCCCCAGTATTTCTTCACATGTCTCCTTCCATACCGTTTTGACCTGCTGCCAATAGTCTTCTGTATTCTCTACATCTTCCAACTGTTAAACAATGTCTTTATCAGTGTTTAAAGTTTATGCAATAGCTCTAACCCCTGACTGAGCCCCGTCAGGTAAGCCCTAGCAAATATATTGCGTATTACGGGCGATATCATCTATATAAACAAAGTCAATGCCATTGTCCTACAATTAGCAAAAAAAAAGACTTCAGACTGGCCTCACATGCCAGATCCTTCATTCTGGAAAGGAATAGATATGGTGACAACTAAATCAGGCCGCAGGTCACGGGCCTCAATAAACAGGTCACTCTCAGTTTACACAGGCTCCTGGGATTATATATTTTCTGCCAAAATCATACTCCGCCTGCATTGCGGATCCATAAAGATGATTCCTAGGCTTATGTGAGTAACAGGTCAACTAGATCTAGTCTTGTAGATATGAGGCCATACTGGAGTACAGTATAATAACTTCTTGTGAGCTTCGCTCACTATGCCGCCATCAGCGTTAAATGTACCTGTAAGATCTAAACGAGACGAAAAGATCGAATAGCGTTTTCAGTTACCTTTTTAAAGAATCCTGACACTTGTAAGTAACACTATACAGCCAATACTGGCATAAAGAAAACACCCAGGGACGGAAGAATGCCAAACAGCCATTCCCAGAATTTCCACTCCATGTCGAAAACTTGGCAGACAGGAATCTACGGATCGGGACATCCGTTCTCCTGGCTTTTGCCGCTAAGACCCCGCGCATGCCCAAAGAGCATGAACCAGATCGAGGCAAACCCAGGCCAGGAGTTTCCGACCAAACGGGTGACAAAAATACACCGAATGATCCTATAAATAGAATTAAGACATGTCAACTCTAAGACATGTCTAAGACAGGACAACATAAGACAGGAGAAGATAATCACCAGTCAAACTTGTCACCGATAGATAATGAATGTTTATCTCTCTTTGATAACATTAAACCAAACATACATTAGGTTGGTGTTTTTTTCATCGTCGAAAATGACGGTAACATTACCACACCTTGCGGGGAAAAAAATGGCACATTTTTTTTTGAAATACAACTATGAGCCAAGTACATTAAGCTCAAAACGCATGAGTAATGCGCCGATGAAAGGATTACCAAAAAAATAACATCATAATGTCAGATCCAATCGACGCACAGTAGAGCGTCTGGTGAGAAGAATAAATCTCACTAGATAGGAGAAACTATTTTCTCAAAGTAAATATCCGGGGAGGTGTTACCAATTAACTCAAAAGTGCAGGCAATGTTACAACAAAAATTCATATCAATGTGTATAAATAGCGAATGACATTTTCCCATTAAGAGATTACACCAACATCGAATCCTCACGACGTATAATGCATATATAAGCATAAATTCAAAATGGTCAATCATTAAACAACATTAACATCAACAATATCTGAATACGTTAGAAGACCAAGACGATGCTCCATTCGGAGATGTCTTGTAAGCAAAATCCTCAAGGAACATCAGGACGTCTATAGAAGTCATCGTAGATATACAACGTTCCAACATATCACACCGGTTTGCTGAGAACAACACAAATAGTACATTTCTTAGAATGGTGTAATGTTCCATAGGCACTTCATATATATCTTAACTATAAATTAACTGTGTTCTTTCGGGCCGCATTTAATTTTTTTGACCTTTATTTCATATGAAACAATGCCTTTCCTTCCCCTCTGTTTTACCCGCAGACGGTAAACAGAGAAAGCGAGTAATCAATACATAACCATGAGTTTTAGACAAAGTTGACAACAAGTGTGTACAGAAGCAGATGTTATAGTAAGAATAGTATCATAACCGCTAGATATGTAATAGTAGATCTAGACAAAATGAGCCCTAAGTAGCTTCATGTAGGCATCGAGGACAATATGGTCCTGCCATCACATTATCCGAACCACGGATAGCTCGTACCGTGAAATGAAAAGGTTGAAGAGCAATAGCGTATCGAGTGGATCTCGAACTCTTCAAAATCCTTATTCTGCATAGCTGTGAGAGCTTTTGGTCGGTTTCTACTACCAAATGTGTGCCGAGAAGGAATCTTTGGAGTTTAAAATTGCCCAGACCATTAGCTAGCAATTCTCGTCTAGAACAGAATAATAATTCCTTTCTGCCGCATTAAGTTTTCTCGAGACATACATTACAGATGCAGAGTCTCAGCATACTCTGCATCCAGGTGCCGCCCCGATCCCTATTGCTGAGGCTTGTCACTACGAAAAAACAAACGTCCTATCGGCTGTAGGTAGTCTTATAATAGGAGGAGACGGATAATAAATGACTTAATCTGATCCAATGAAGATTGGACATTCTTGAGACCAATGTGACACCATATTAGGAAGACCCTTTCTTCAATAGGGTTTGAGAGATGGTGCCGTAATATAGGAAAGAATTTCTTAATGAATCTTCCATAGAACTGTATAAGGCCCAAGGAGACTACGGGAATCTGGTTTTTTTTTTAGTCCTATAAGACGAATAGTGATGTTCAGTATCTTAGAAGAGTGTTCGTGGGTCTTCTGTTTTTCAAGAGACCCTATAACCAACAACAATGACCAAAGAAAAGAAAATCTCACTAAACCCAACATAGCCTTTAGAGGGTTTAGCTGTTAAATTATGCCTTCACGCTAGAGTAGAACAAACAATTCATCTAATCCCAGTATAGTGATCTTCCCAAGACTTGCTAAAAGACAGATACGTCTAAGTATGCAATCACATCAGGAACCGATATCCCAGTAATTTGACGCATCATGCGTACACAAATGTAAGCTGGGGGCATTCATAAGGCCAAAAAGGCAAAAATGTCATTGGGGAACAGACCCCTAGGTGTGGAGAAAGCAAGTAAAGCAGTTTTATGGCTCGTTCGCGTTAAAGGAACTTGCCAGTAATCCCTTTAGACAAGTTCAGCTTTGCATAAAGAAGACGAGAATTGGAATAGTCTAGTAAGTAACTCATCCAACAGTAGGCATAGGTTCTGCAACGAACTTCGTATACTTGATTAATGTTTACGGTAATCAGACGCAAATGCTATGTTATTGTTTTTCTTTCGGACAATAACCATAGACGACGAGTATGTCGAATTGGATGGTTCAATTATTCCTAACTTTATCAATTTCATCCAACTCTTTCTCGACTTGAGTTTGGAAGTGGATAGGAATGGGGATAAGGCCTGACCCTAATAGGAATAATGGTCAGTCAATACAAATGTCATGTTCAATGACTGAAGTGTGGTCCAGGGATGTCCGTGAGACCCATCCTGAAATTCTTGTAACATAGAAGAGATTTGTGACTGTACCATAGTTGATAAATTAGTGTGAAATTGCAACATCCTTCCATGAATTCCGTAGAATGGTGCTTTAGAATGTGGAATCAACCGTAAGAGGGCAGATTAACATCAGAGAAAGTAAATTCCACATCCTGTATGACAGACAGCGATGAGTAATGGCCACCAGCGACCATAGCGTAGTCCTGTCTGCTTGTGAAAGATAGGTGTAAGTAACTCTGGACGTTTCATAAAATTCCGTAAGCATATTTTATGGTGAAAGGTTTATGCTTTCCCACATTTCCGTCATATCGACGACGACATAGTCGACATCAGAAATTTTTTGACACAATCTCAAAAGGACCTTTTCCAACCAATAAGAAGTCTATTTTCCCTGGTATGAAAGTAATAATTACAAATGCTTTGGTCTCCAGGACAAAGTTGACGTAGGCATCTATTGCTTTTGCAAACTGTCTTGCCTTTGCTTTAGCAAAATACAGATGCGGAAGTTTGCTAATTTGCAAGCTTCAATGATTTTTCTGCCTGAGAAAAGCAAATAACATACTCATAAGAATGAGTATTGTGTAAATCATCACTAATATCATCGGACAGCTATCAAATCGTGAAGCAAGGACATTCGCAATTTGGGCCGCGCCGGAAACCCCGCGCGCCAAAAAAACGAGCTCGAAAGGAGAAAAACCCGGGTAATGTTCATTAGAAACCTCTCTATAAGCAAAAGAGAGCAGGACAAGTAAAGACTCTGTCCCAATCCTGAGGATGAAATCCTCAGTTATCTTCCCAAATTGTAAATTTTTGAGAAGTTCTATTCGATGACGTTCGACACTAGTCCTATGTAGACATTGGAATGATTAAATACTACTCAGTGATCTTTCTTGATATTAAGAGTAGACATCACTTGCGACATTGTCTAAAGATATCAGTTGGCGTTCCATGGGTCTGACAAGATTTCCATACCTAGGCGAATCCCAACCCGCGTAAATATCAGCAAAAGAGCGTCTGCAATATCGGCAGTCGAAACATGCTCTTCAGAGGTTTATGGCCTCTGGCCATCGAGTACAACATGTCAATACATGTAAGAATAAATTGATGTCCCTCTGGCTGATTTTTATTTTGAAAGGGACCAATGATATCCTATCAGCCATTTTCTGAAATGCGACGGATAGGAATGTCCGCAGCCCTGGATAGGTGCTACTGCGTGGGCGAGGGACCTTTCGATTTCACTTTCTTGACAAACACTTACAACACGAGCCGGCCATTTTTGCAAAACGGATGTCTCTGTTGACGAATGCCAAAAGAAAGCGCAATGAACTCTCGACTTCGATACGGCCTGAAAATCCCATATGACCAGCGCATTGGGAGTCGTGAGCATGTTGCAGTTATTCTAACTCTCATGTCCTTGACGGAACAAGGAATTTGTGAATGTATAGACATGTCAGAGTGTTGTACCATACGCACTAGTACGCATTCTTCATATGTGATCCAAGATTTGTGATTTTGTGTTCTTATATTGGCCGTCACCTATTTTTGCCAGAACGAAGAATTTTTTTTAACGAAATGTCCCTTACCTGTTGACTTTGATAAAAAAATCACGTGAAAGGACATCATGATTCACGTACCTCAACACCCATTCGAGTCGATGTAGTCGTGGTGTCTGAGGCATATTCTGAGCCTGAGCTCTTGTGACAACTGCAGATTAGCAGCTCTCTAAGTTATTTTCTTACCAAGCAATATAATCTGCTGCGGGCGTACACTCTTTAATGCCGTGTAATAACTCCCGACGATAAGGTCCGCAATAGGATTCGGAAGCAGACACGCTTGGACCTCTCCCGTAAAGAAGGGGGCATGTAGCTATCCGAATGATAGCGGTAGAGTATTAATTTCCATCACTGTGCCACCAAAATGTACACACATTTTTTTGATCACTCTTCCAGTGGCACATGAAGGATCTACCAGAGATTGTCTAACCCCAATAGTGGGCTTACATCCAGAATCAAAGAGAAACTGAGAACTGGGTCATCACCATTCATTAGACCCCCTATGTAGAATTAGGTAGATCCCTCTCCCGTCATTCGCCGCTGCGGCAGGAAGAGCGGGCAGAGGGATGAGCAGAGGATGTTGACCGGGGAATTCAATATGGATATAGTAGTAGGTTCAAATAAATTGCGTGCACTGAGTCGGGCATTGGGGATGCTCTCCCAAAAATCAAATGCAGAACAAGAACTAGCCAATCTTAGCGCTAGGTTTACTATTATTTTGTTCATTACTAACTCCTTGTGAATCATACCTTGTTTCAGCACAGGTTAGTATGATGACATGATCTGTTATTATTATTTATGCACTGCCATCTACCTCGATTACTATTTCCTTTGGGATTATGGCAATTACCCCATATAGCTATTATTATTTTGGTTTGAACCGCAGTTTTTTTCACAAGTGTGATTGTGATTTACACCTTGCTGAAAATATCTATCAGATTGATAAGCATAATTATGAGGGCTATCAGATTGCCTCCAATTTCTAGAAGACGAGCCTCTTTGGCATGAATCACTTTGATCCAGACCAAAGTTACGCTTACTTTTCTTATCGAAGTTGCGCTGAGTACCTTTAACTTTACCTCCGAAATTAGAATTGTATGGAGTCGCAGAAGCCACGGGTAAACCTTCTTTAATCTTACTGTTGCTCATTGTTTGTTGTGGATGAGCAGTGACATATTGGCAACAATATTGTTCCATTTCTTTTAAGTCCTTAGGTGTACGTTCGTGTATAAAGGCAAGAAAAGACTCATTAACAGACGACATTACTTTGTCTCTAAGCAACAAGTCCATAAGTGCCTCATAAGTATGTTCAGTCTTAGACAACTCTATCCATCTAGTGAAAGTAAGGCGTATCTTTCCTATAAAGTCCGAGAACTCTACACCAGATTCTGATAACATAGTCTTAAAAAGAAGACGGTAATCATCTTCTTTAAGCTGATATCGTTTCAATAAGGCTGCTCTGACAACTTCATAATTAGTTCTATCATGTTCTTCTATTGCCATTATAATATTTAATGGTTCACCTGAAAGTGAATTCAACAGTTGTCTAACATATTGTGCTATATCTACATTATAAGTTACACAATTAAGTTCTAGTCTATCTAGATAGAACGTTATGTCATCTTTTGCAGGATTAAAATGAGGAAGTTTGAACTTATAATCATGAGTTTTTGTGCTCGAAGAAGTCGCTTGAAAACTCCCTATATTAGTCACTTTTAGTTTCTCTATCTCCAAAGCCATGAGTCTTTCTTCATGTTCTCTTTGATGTTTTTTCTCTTCATATTCTCTGTCTAGCTGCGCTTGAATCTTTTTCTCTTCAAGCTGTGCTTGAATCTTTTTCTCTTCAAATTCTGTCTTGCTGAATCTTCCTTTCTTCAGCTTCTCTTTGGTGTTTTTTCTCTTCATATTCTCTGTCTAGCTGCGCTTGAATCTTTTTCTATTCAAATTCTCTGTCTAGCTGCGCTTGAATCTTTTTCTCTTCAAGCTGTGCTTGCATCTTTTTCTCTTCAGCCTTTTGTGCTTTGGCATATTGAGCAAGCGCAAATTCCTCCAATTTCTCCTCAGTTTTTCCAAGGGCCAACCCTTGCTGGATGAAGAAATCTAATGTAGACATCTTGTCTTCAAATGTGCTGTCAATATCTCTGAAATAGCAACACAAGTTATCCCAATCTCAGTGGAAAATGAGTCTTTTATAAAGACTAAGTACTATTATCTTAATTATAAAGTCAACAGTAATCAGCTCAGTATATAATTTGCATCATATAAATACACGTACATGATCAAGTATACATGAAGACTGTATATCAACAATATTACGTCAAGTAAACAAAAACAAGCATCTATACAAACGAAAACATTCGCAGAGGTCAAAAGAAAATACAGCTTAACTAAATCAAATGTTGTGAAAAAATCACAATGATAACTGCGAAAAATTTACAATAATACAATGACAACACAGTGTATAAACAAAATGGTGTAAAGAAATTAACAATAGAAAAGAGAAGGCAGACAAATACAAACCAAAACGAATCAAAAACTAAAGTACGGAGAAAAAATAACGAAAACAACACTAACCCATCTCGTCACAGCTGAGAAAAAAAATAACTAGCAACAAAAGTCGCTTGCAATATCTACTGTGAGAAATATGCACAATCCTAAAGAACGCTTACAGTACCCTCGGTTAAGTGGGATATTTACTGTAAGACCCTCCAACCTGAACCCGCCAAAAAAAAATACTCACACTAACTCAACAAGTAAACAATGAACAAGTAAATAAATGAATGCATATAATAAATGTAACGAGGAAAGCTTATTTGCATACAAAATAAAGGCTAAGTTTAACACGTAAACCAAGTCCACTTATCTTTTAAGCGTAATCCTCTACAACTACAATGATGCCGTTCATTGCAGTACACCCGTAAACACCAGTAGACGTTCCACCGTTGAAGGTCACCGTAACTTGACAACGGGTGTAGTAGTCTCCCAAAGTGAAGCTATCAAATCAAACTCGACTTCAGTTGAGAATGTTTGTAGACTGTAGTAGTAAATAACAGGTCGACTGTTCTATGTTTACAACTCGAGCTTGCACGTAAACTTGTGACGTGAGCTTTGACACTTATGTCCTTCGACGATTGTCACAGTGTTAAACAAATTGGTTAGCAACTGTGGTCTATGTAGCACTATTGTAGCCGCTGTTGTTCATGTAGCGATTCTGTATCATCCATGATTGTATACGTCGATCAGCAGACGTTGACCTATTTCCTACTGTGCAGCTGACAACTAAACGTCAGTCTTGCCTTCCGGATGTATAAATCCAGATGTGGGCAGGAAAATCCGTGTTGTTGACAAAACCCACGAATCTGGCCACCAGATGTAAAAGTCTGTTTGACAGTAAAGTTGGATTGCACGGAGACTGGAGATGTATGAGGTTGCTCAGTGTAAATGTATTGATGTAACGTACTGTTCTTCTGTGTTATGAATGGTAGTACGTTGAGCAGTACCAAGTAGTAGCAAGGAATCTAGGTCACTAGCGTGAGGTGTCGCCAGGGTTTAGTAGACACATACATAATGTCAGTATTCCTGCAGATTCAGACGTGTAATACTTGTATGACAATGTGGTTGATGGTGTAAGTGTGTAGATCACAGTGCTGATAACACGAAGGCCGTATAGGCTCTTAAACGTCTTCACATTAACTCACACAACCACACGTAGAAGTCAGTGAAGTAGGGAATGATGTTGACGTTTACAATGTTTATTTGTGACGTACGATAATACGGTGATGATGAACGAAACAGTCAATAGTATACAATCGGGTACACAATATGTGTAGTTACAAAGGTCAGCTTCAACCATCACCGATCCTAGACATGTAACAATGTCTTTATCAGTGTTTACAGTTTATGCAATAGCTCTAACCCCCGACTGAGCCCCGTCAGGTAAGCCCTAGAAAATATATTGCCTAGTACGGGCGATATCATCTATATAAACAAAGTCAATGCCATTGTCCTACAATTAGCAAAAAGACTTCAGACTGGCCTCACATGCCAGATACTTCATTCTGGTGAAGAATAGATATGGTGACAACTAAATCAGGCCGCAGGTCACGGGCCTCGATAAACAGGTCACTCTCAGTTTACACAGGCTCCTGAGATTAATATATTTTCTGCCAAAATCATACTCCGCCTGCATTGCGGATCCATAAAGATGATTCCTAGGCTTATGTGAGTAACAGGTCAACTAGACCTAGTCTTGTAGATATGAAGCCATACTCAAGAACAGTATAATAACTTCTTGTGAGCTTCGCTCACTATGCCGCCATCAGCGATAAATGTACCTGTAAGATCTAAACGAGACGAAAAGATCGAATAGCGTTTTCAGTTAACTTTTTAAAGAATCCTGACACTTTTAAGTAACACTATACAGACAATACTGGCATAAAGAAAACACTCAGGGACGGAAGAATGCCAAACGGCCATTCCCAGAATTTCCACTCCCTATCGAAAACTTGGCAGACAGGAATCTACGGATCGGGACATCCGTTCTAAGCCACAGGTACGCACTCTCTCAATATCGGTCTCCCGGCTTTTGCCGCTAAGACCCCGCGCATGCCCAAAGAGCATGGACCAGATCGAGGCAAACCCAGACCAGGCGTTTCCGACCAAACGGGTGACAAAGATACACCGAATGATCCTATAAATAGAATTAAGACATGTCAACTCTAAGTTATGTCTAAGACAGGACAACATAAGACAGGATAAGATAATCACCAGTCAAACTTGTCACCGAGAGATAATGAACGTTTATCTCTCTTTGATAACATTAAACCAAACATACATTAGGTTGGTGTTTTTTCATCGTCGAAAATGACGGTAACAAACCCCTTTCTTGCAACATATATATATATATATATATATATATGATATATATCATAAGCTATATATATATTGATATATATATATATATATATATATATACACACAGTTATGCCACAGCTGGGTATTTCTTACTAGATCTGGGTTTTTGGGCTTCTGTCTGGGTATCTGGGTAATTTTTTTTCCAAATCTGCATTAATCTGGGTATATTTGACAATTGACATTTACAATGTATGTATATTCTGTGCACTGAGCATTATACATTATATGTATATTATAATTAAATGTAAAACATTATGTGCTATACTGTATATTTTTTATTCCACTTAAATTTAATTCTTGTTTTTAACCACATCAATTACTTTGTTTTTTTACTCGTTTACATCAGCTATCTATTTCCTGTTATTCTGTTAATGGCTGTCATCTGCAATACTCAGTCATTTTTGCGACGTGTTATAAATTCTTCTTTTTACATTTTAGACTTAAGCAGATAAACAGCATATTGTTTTGTTTTTTTTGTTATTATAAGATTATAAAATGAGCGATGATGAAGGTACGCTAGGTAGTTGTAGCAGCATGACGACACACACGCCACCGCGTAAAAAAGTGAAGCCATGGTATCAGCAGGCTTTTTGTGCGGAATGGCTAACAGACAGCGAACTGAAGGATTGGATAAAGCCGGACTCTGGTAATCGCTATGCTGCGATTTGTCCGGTCTGTTCCTTTACATATACATTAACTAATGCCAACAAAACAGCTTTATTGACACATAAAAGCACACAGAAGCACATGAAAAACTTCGAAGCCAAAAGCAAAACTCTGAACATTATCAAGTTTTTCATCAAACCAAAAGAGCCCTGTCTCCAAGACAAAATTGCTAAAGCGGAGATAGTGTTGTCGGCTTTCATGGCAGAACATAACACTCCATTTTCGCAAGCTGATCATTTGATTGAATGTTGCAAGCAGATTTTCCAGACAGCACAATTGATCAAAAAATATCACTGAAGCGCACCAAGGCTGCCTATGTGATGCAGTACGGCATTGCTCATTTTGAGCGGCTTGAAGTTATAAACATTTGCAGAAATCGGAAATTTTCTGTACTTGTTGATGAGAGTACTGATATTTCTACGAACCAGATGTTGGCAGTCGTTGTGCGATTCTGTGACACAAAAACAAAAAAAGTAGTTGATTCACTGTTAGACCTCATTGAGGTGGAGGATGGGACTGGTCTTGGCGTGCTTACAGCTGTTAAGAAATTGTTGAGCACGCATGAAATCCCGCTAAGTAACGTCATTGGTTTTGCTGCAGACAACTGTGCCACTATGATGGGGACTGCAAGTGGTTTACAGGCACATCTAAAGAAAGAGATTCCACATGCCTTTGTTATCGGCTGTGTTTGTCATTCATTTGCACTTTGTGCAAATGCTGCCAGCAACCACCAACCATCTTGGCTTGAAATTTTCATAAAGTATGTCTGCTTCTATTTTTTGCGTAGTAGTAAAAGAAATCTCCAGTTCCAGTTAATACAAGATGTAGTTCAGGCCCAGAAACATAAATTGTTAAAGCTGTGTGAAACACGCTGGCTGTCCCGTGAAGCAGTCATTGAGAGGATCCTTGAGCAATGGGATGCTCTGCACTTGTATTTCCAATCCGAAGCTTCAGTGGACAATGTCGACGGTGCGGGGCAAATCCTGCAGACGATGAACACTGTTGGCACGAAGCACATGCTTCTATTTGTCGGCTACATACTGGGTAAAGTTAACGTCATGAACATGGAATTCCAGTCCGAGAACTTCCGTCTTCACAAAGTGTACATGAGTGTAACAAGAGAGTATCGTTTTCTTCTCAGTATGTTTATTAGGCAGGAAGTATTGCAGCATGAGCATCGCACTCTTGCCGACATTGATCCTTAGGATGTACAGGTGCACAAGAAACTGAATTACATTGAGCTGGGTGGACGATGTGAAGCGCAGTTAATGCGACAACCGTTACGAGATAAAGAAGTCCAGTTTCGCAAGGATGCATTGGCATACCTGATTGAACTTTGTACTCAAATACGACGCAGGTTCCGACTGGAACAAAACAGTGTTCTGGCGCAAATGCAGCTGTTGAATCCAAAGCAAGCTCTCGATATCAACAAACCTTCTGTCATTCCATTAGCAGCGCAGTTCCCAACAGTTGTTTCAGAAGAGAGCCTTGATCGTCTGTCTGATCAATGGTGAGAACTGGCATCGTACCGAAAAGATCTTGGACATCTAGTGGATGAGGATCCGCCCGCATTCTGGCTGGGACTGCAACAAGTAACAGATGCTAATAACCAGAAGATATTTGATGTTTTGGCTGACCTCATGTGCACGCTTATGGCACTACCTCACTCCTCAGCATGCGTCAAAAGAGTGTTTTCGAAGGTTAACTTAGTTAAAAATAAACAAACCAACCAGTTTTGTGTGAAACAGTCTCCAATCGAATACTAGCCAAGCAAGCAGTTGCCAAAGATGGAGTTTGTCATAAGTGTAATCCTAGTAAAAGCGTGGTTGAAGATGTGCGTGAAGGATGTTGTCGGCAGAGATATTCAAAGATTTTGGAACTTCACAATCAAGATTCCACGTTGTCAATTCATACATATGATCTTGACGAAGGAGACGTTGTCGACATGGATGCCGAGTCTCTGACAAGTGACATTTTTCAACAGTAACAAGTTACAACTAACATTTTATATTTAATTTGAGGAACATTTTGTTAATGTAACTAATGTAAGTATATTACTGTTAAAATATCTCATTTTCAAGAGTTCATATATTGGGGTGTTATTAAAATCATTTTTATTTAATTGTGAATTTTTGGTAATAAAAAAAAAGAAGAAATACATAAAAATTGGTAGCACACAGATTATTTGTGCTAAAGATGCACATAAAAGATTATGTAAGCATCGTCTAACCCGTGTATTTGAGACATAAAATATTCTGGGTATTTATGGGTTTTTTTTAGAAGAGCATCTGGGTTTATCTCTAGAACTTGAGTGGCAACACTGATGATAGGAATAGTAGGATGCTCGCTGCCATTTTTTCAAAATATTCAGAAGATCAAGCAGCGATGAACAGACGTGTGTTTTTTATTAATAATACTACCATCAGAAAGCAGTCTGAACAGAGGCAGTGATGAAAGTGTGCTATATTCTATTGCCTAATTCATCGTTACTTGTTTATATTTCCTTGATATGTGGTAAGATTGATTTTATTGATTTTTTAATTAACAAAGGGTTGTGTGTAAGAAAAGGCCATGAAAAAAGATTGTAATTAAATGGTTCCATAACAGACTTAGGCATGGCCTAGATGTTGATCCATCATATAAGGGACTATCTAGAAATTTAAAACTGCAGGACTATATATTTATGATGGTCATACAGGAACATTACACCTATCTTATTGCATGGAAAAGATTACTTCAGGAATGACAGAGGCGTAGCATCCATTAGGGAAGAGAAAAGAAAACTGGTAAAATTTGTTCCATCAAACTAAAGTGGAGAAGCAGGGTTGTCATAGAGAGCTGACCATGTTCTTTGTTTTGACTATATGTTTACAGGTAAATTAGGAGGAATTAGTTTGATATTAAGACAGAACCATAACTTGCATTGACAGGGGTTCCTGCTGGCACTTGTCTGGTGCTAGTACTCGATCAGTGAAGAAGTCTGCAAGATTTCAAAGAGTCCCTGGCACCTACTTGTATTAAAGAAGTCAAGACCAGAGGAAACTGAAGTGTTTGGCCAAACCGACTACAACTGCGGCTTATTCCAGGAACCAGATAAGTGATATATCTGGCCTGGGACAAATTATCACTAGTAACGAATAATCTCCTGCGCTTACAAAAACATTCCGCCTAAAGAATATAAGGAACAATCATAGTGAAACAAAAGACATTGGAATGATGACCATCCCCAACCTGCTTCCCATTCACAGTATTTAAATAGTGTAAACAACATCAAAGTGAACATTTGTAACAAAGTACTATGGACATATTGTCTGCTGCATGTAAATATCTTTATATATATTTGTAAATATATCTATCCATCTAAATTGATTCTCATTTAACTGTAGTCCTGACCAAAACAACTTTAGGCTCAGGACCAATAAATTTTAACAAAAAATATTTTAAATATAAAATTTAACAGCTGGAGTTAGTTGAGTTTATCATAGTACTTAGTATATGTTTGTATATGTTTTTGTATTGAGATTCTTTTACAACACTCTTACAATACCCTAGACACTTTATGTAGCTTTCAGTCACGCTAGTCAAAAAGAATACAACTTCGAGTGAGATCGTAAGGTGGTAAAAAGAAAGGTACTCTGTAATACAGTTGTTTATTGTTTACCTCAGAGACCTTCACAGTTGATCTCACTCAAGTACAACTATACGCACACCATTCTTCTTAACATCAAAACCCACCACATATATTGGGGTCTCTAAGTCCGAGATTTGAATTTGGCATAGTTAGATGAATGTTTGAAATAGGAATCTCATACAGCATATATTAACTAACTCCAGGAATAAAAATTAGCAGTAGAAACACCCCCTAAAAAGATAAAAATAATTAAGAGGAGATTACAGCGATAAGTTGTCACAGCCAGTAGTACATTAGTTAATTATAGTTTGTTGCGTGATAAATTCTCGCAACATCGTTTTTTACAATATCTATTTTATAACGCAAGGGCAACAACTGCTTGAAATCTATAGTCACTTTTCTCGGTAAGCATTTGTCTTCTCGCGTTGGTATCGAATGCAGTTAACTTTTGAGCTGTGGTCATTTTTGCGCTGGACTGCGCATGACTTGTCTTGTTCTTTGTCGATCGGTTTCCGCCCACCACTAGTGGGTGTGAGCGATTTGGAATGGCGAAAGAGATGCCTCGTTGAAGAGGGGATCTCCGCTTTCTTTTGTTCTGTCAGGGATGTGTAGTCCTCTTATGGATATTTCGTTTAGTCGAGATAATACCTCTAGTGTTTTCCCACATGTCGGGAGGCGTGATATTTCTGTGTATTTCATGAAAGCAAGGTAAATTGACTTTTTCATTAACTCTATCGATTTTGGGTCGTGAGCGATTTCGATTCATAGCCTGTCTCCGAAAGTCGTCGTCACGAGATGTTCTTTTCCAGCTCACATGTCGCTGCATTGTACTGCATCGGTTGATGCATGTACCAAGGACCATTACTTGCTACTTTGTTAAATGAACTAGGTTTAGAAAAACCTTTATTATCTAGAGGATATTTTCGAGGACATTATTTATACTTCGGCAGACGTGTCTGTCTTGCTGAAGTCAGACTAAGGAGAGTGAACTGATCTCATACATCTGGTTATCTCCTGGCTGTTATAGAAAAGGATGGAGTTTTTCACCTGACTACATTTACAGCACTATGAAATATAACATGCATCTGACTCATCATTGTAATGCTGTCTACCGTCTATTGCTGTATTGAATGTTGCTGTGATAATGACTGTTTGATGTGCCTACACATTTGCGTAACCATTTTGTCACTGTGGCGTCCACAATAAATAATGAAGAAAAAACGTCAACGGCTGTTTCAAGACTCATTGACTTTATACGTCGTGAGTTTACTGACGTCCTATGTGGATTGCCCTGTTATTGTTGTATGAACATTGTTTTGACTGAACACATCTACACACTACACAAAACCAGACATGCGGGTGCCATCCATCATCATATGGCATCACGCATCAAGTTAGTATTTATTTTAGTTAAGTTTAAGGTTTGTCTTAGAACCTGATTAGACCTGCTTGAGTTAGAATGGCTGATTTAGCCAAGTTCAGATCTGCCGCTGTGCAGACTGCTAAAGAGATGGGCATGGATGGACCAGAACTGGTCCAGTATGTAACCTCAGTGGTGGACAAATTTATTTGCCCGAGAAGATAAAAGATTAGAGAAAGAAGCAGAAAGAAAGTTAGAGGCTGAAAAAGAAATTAAGAGGCTGCAGATTGAGGCTGACAAGGAGGCTAGGGCATTGGAGGCAGATAGGGAGGCGGAGATTAAAAGGCTCCAATTAGAAGAGAAAAAGGCTGAAAGAGAAGCAGAGCAAAAGAGACTGGCTGCAGAAAGAGAAGAAAAGAGACTGGCTGCAGAAAGAGAAGAAAAGAGACAGGCTGCTGAAAGGGAAGCAGAGGAAAAGGTACTGGCTGCAGAAAGAGCAGAAAAGAAACAGGCTGCAGAGAGGGAAGCAGAAGATAAAAGATTACAAATGGAGCACGAGTTACGACTAAGGGAGTTGGAAATTCAAGGCCATGCTCCTGAAAATGGTGCCAACCCCTTTGCCTCAGATGCCACTGCTAGTCAGGGAGCCTCAACCTCGGCTATGGGTTTTCATTTAGACCATTTTGTTGAGAAAGACGATGACATAGAAGGGTATTTAAGTAGGTTTGAGAATTTGGCTACTACATATGGGTTAGAGAGAAAGAGGTGGAGCCTCAAGTTATCCCAGGGGCTTAGGGGAACAGTTTATGGAGTTTTTGCCAAGATGAGCAGAGATGACCAAGACAATTATGACATGTTAAAGCAGGCTTTTTTGTTAAGATATGATAAAAATGAAACATTTTATAGAAAAAAATTTAGGAATCCCAAACTACTGTCGGGTGAGACCTATCACCAGTTCTCTGCACGGTTAGAGACCTACTTGGAGAAATGGACTGCTCTGGGGAAAACCCAAGATCTTAAGGAAATGATCCTTACTGAGCAGCTAAGAGAGTCCATGGCTCCAGACCTGAGAAAGTTTCTCATGGAAAAAGGTGCAGAGAGGCTGGGTGAGTTACTCAATGTCGCTGAAAGGTATCAGGCAGCCCAAGCAGAAGTAGTTGGCAATAAAAAGAAACAGGTAGACAATTTTAAGGCACCACAAAACTTTAATAGGGTTGACCATAGAGAACAGAACAAAGGTAAGCAACAGTTTGATAGGCCACACAATGACTATAAAAATAAAACCCCGAATTCAATGAAAGGAAATATGATGAAAGAAAACCTTTTAACCAAGGAAACAAGTGGTGTAAAAAGTGTCAGATGAACAACCATAACACCGACAATTGTAGAAGGAAACCTCCTAATTTCGCTGCAATGAAAATGGGGAAAAAGGGAGTAAAGGTCAACTCTACGGAACAACAGGAACCTTACCACCCCCAGTGTGTGAAGATGTAACATGCAATGGAGTCACCATAAGGTGTTTGTATGATACTGGATTAGATTATGATTCAGTTGTGAGTTCTCACCTGGTGCAGACTGATCAATACACCACAGAAACAGTGGAGATTCAAGCTGCAACCAAGGACGTAGCGACCATGACACTTCCCGACGCCAGGATAAATGTGAAAACGCGATATGTGGAAGGAATTATAAAAGCAGCAATGATAAATGAACCAATCTACCCTCTGATATTGGGGTGTAGATATGTCTTCTTGGGGAATCCTAAGAGACCTGTGATCATGGCAACAGAGCAGACCAGATCACATCTAAAAAGGAGGAGGATAATCCAATAAATACATATCCAGATGAGATGAGGAAAGCGCAGGCGGAGGATAAGACCCTCAAGCCTTGTTTTAAGAAATTGCCCAAATGTCATACACCTCCAGGCAAAGGAGATTTCTATATGAAGAACAAATTGATTTATAGGAAGGCTTGAACTGGATCCAATGGTCACGGACAGCTGGTCATGCCCATTTCATATAGGACTAAAGTGTTGGAACTAGGGCATGCGATTCTCTTCAGTGGTCATATGGGGATCAGCGCAACAGGACAGCGTACAGCTTGTCATTATTTCTGGCCAGGAATAACTGACGACATAAAGAGATATGTAAAATCCTGTCCAGAATGCCAACTGGTAGCTCCAAAGCATTGGACTGCTCCAGCAACTCTAGGGGAAATGCCCATAGTGGAAACACCTTTTGAAAGAGTTGCCGTGGACATTGTGGGACCTCTCACTCGGACCAAGAGGAGGAACAGTTACATTCTGACTCTGGTGGACACTTGTTCTATGTGGGGAGAGGCGGTAGCCCTGTCATCAATCGATTCGAAGCATGTGGCAGAGGTATTACTCACAATCTTCACCAGGTTAGGCTTTCCCAACCAAATTTTGACTGATAATGGCTCTCAGTTCAAAGGGAAACTAACTGAAGAAGTATTCAGGATCTTTCAAGCCAAACACTTTCATTGTAGCCCGTACCATCCCCAAGGAAATGGCCAAGTTGAAAGATTTAACGGGACACTCATGTCGATCCTGAGAAAGTTGGCACATGAAAAACCAGATACATAGGAACAATACCTTCCCGCAGCCCTGTTTCCTATCGGGAGGTCCCCCATAGTTCAACCGGTATGGCTCCGGCAACCTTGTTATTTGGAAGGCCAATATAAAATCCATTAGAAGCATTCTTAAGGACATGGACCGATGAAAACGCAGAAGAAAATAATACCTCATCATATCAATATGTGAACGAGCTGACCACTCGTCTTAAAACTGGCTGGAAACTTGCCAATGAAAATTTGAGACAAGCCAGGAAAAAGCATGCTGCCTATTACAATAAAAAAGCGAAGGACAGAGAATTAGCTGTGGGAGAGAAGGTGCTCCTTCTACTGCCCGGCAGCCATAATAAATTGCAAATTGGATGGCAAGGTCCATATACAGTTCTAGAGAAGGTGTCTAGAACAAATTATAAGATAGATAAGAAGGGGAAAGAGAAAATCTATCATGTGAATCTCCTGAAAAAATATCTGGACAGAGAAAACCAGGAGGAGACAAACCTACTGGTATGACAGCCTATTCGATTCCGTTCGCTAAAGAAAAAGCTTTGAAGGAGGAGATAGATTATCTGTTGAGAGAAGGGATTATCTCGCACAGTGAATCTGCTTACAGCTCCAGTGTGGTTCTGTTGAGAAAACCTTCTGGAGAACACAGACTGTGTATAGATTACAGGAAACTGAATGCTGTCACAGAAGGTCAGGTGGATCCATTACCTGATACAAATCAGCTGTTTGCCAGGCTGAATAAAGCTAAATATTTCTCTAAAGTGGATCTGAGCAAAGGCTACTATCAGATTCCAGTAAAGCCGGAGGTTGGACCTTATTTAGCCTTTAGCACCTCGGAAGGACATTATGAATTTAACATGTTGACATTCGGGCTGAAAAATGCACCGAGTGTGTTTTCGAGGATGATGAGAAAGTTACTGGATCCCCTGAATAATCCATGCATCACCAACTTCATGGATGATATTCTCATAGCGACTGAAACATTTGAGGAACACATTAACTCTCTGGATATGTTGTTTAATCGACTTAGAGAGACGAATTTGACCGCTAGACCGACAAAATGCTGTGTTGGATGTAAAGAGCTGGAATTCTTGGGACACGCAGTACATCAGGGAAACATGACCCCTGACCCCAAGAACCTGGAGAAGTTAGAAAGAGCACCAAGACCACAGACAAAAAAGGATGTGCAATCTTTTGTCTCATTATGTGGTTTCTACCAAAATTATATTAAAAACTTTAACTCCATATGTGCTCCTTTGACTGATTTAACGCGCAAAAGAAATCCTGATAGAATTACTTGGTCAGTACAGTGTGAATTAATAAATAATTTGTGTCATCTCTCGGTTAAAATAGGTCTCCAAATAAATGCCTCTAAAACTAAAGCTATGAACTTTTCTAACGAGACCTTTGATATCATCTTGAACGGGGAAAAACTACAGAAAGTTGAAAGTTTCAATTATTTAGGCAGTAAAATGACTCAGGATGGTGACACAACAAGAGAAATCCATACTAGAATTGCTTTGGCAGCTAGCGCCTTCAATAGATTATCTAACATTTGGAAATTACGATCATTGAATATACATACCAAGCTTCGTCTGTTTAATTCAAATGTTATCTCAGTGTTAACATACGGCTGTGAGAGTTGGAAAATAACAAAATCATTGGAGAACAAGCTGAATACATTCGAGAACAAATGTCTTAGAAAACTCATGAACATCAGTTGGAAAGAATTCAAGACTAATCGACAAATAAGAGAAGACTCTAGGCAGAAATATGTCTCCGACTATATAAGGAAAAGACGATGGTCATATATCGGTCATGTCCTACGAATGCAAAACAACAGAATACCACTACAGGCGCTCACTTGGGTTCCTGAGGGTAAGAGGAAAAAAGGAAGACCAAAAGAAACACTCAGAAGAACAATAATAAGAGAAGGAAGAACGTTGGGCCTAAATAATGTGCAAGAGCTAAGAGGAGTGGCGTCACAACGAACAACCTGGAGAGCACTGGTTTCTGCCTTATGCGCCGTGTTTGGTGCTTAAAGAATTTATTATTATTATTACAGTGTGAATTAGCCTACCAAGAGTTGAAGGAAAAGCTCACAAGCAGGCCTATTTTGAAATTACCTGACTTGAGTCAAGAATTCATTGTGAGAACGGATGCTAGCAATATAGGTTTGAGTGCAGCTCTATTACAAAGGTCAAATTCACTTGATGGGGAATTAACCCCAGTTGCTTATGCTAGCCGTAAGTTGAACTCAGCAGAACAAAAATATTCAACAAGTGAAAAAAAATGTTTAGCTGTCATATGGGCTATACAAAAGTTTCAGATTTATCTTTATGGTAAATCATTTAAGATACAAACAGATCATAAACCACTCGTGTGTCTGTCACAAGCAAGGCATGAAAATGCTAGATTATTACGTTGGTCGTTGCTCCTACAGCCATACCAGTTTACTATAGAATATATTGAAGGCAAAACCAATGTAGGTGCAGATTTTTTAAGCAGACATCCGTATTACGAACATCAGAGTAGTCACCAGGCATAGGTAGTAAATTTATCTATGTATATTTAGAAGAAGGAACTGACATATGATAGTCTGTTCTAAGTGGGGAGATGTGTGGTGAACTTCTAAATACAATATCTAAATTAGAATATAACAGTATAGTGCATAAAGTCAAAGATAGGATAGTACTACAACATTTCGGCGAGAATCTTAGTCGTCGCCTACGCCTTCAGCTTATTATTTGATAACACATTAGCCGAACAAAAAGGGTACCAAATTTTTCAAATTCGTGCTTGAGACAAACGTAACACTTTCCTAGGTCAACTAAGTATTTGCCTAAATACATTGTGGACGGGAGGGGCACGGATAGATAACCAACGCAAATCACGTCTCACAATTGTTTCTAAAAATAAAACTAACTTGCTAGTATTGCCCTTAGGCGGTTTCAAATACGATGTAACGTTAGAAAAAAGTGGACACTACGGTCATGAAAACACGCTTAGCTCTTATAGCGAATGACATAAACTCTCGTAATTAGCTTGAAAGTACATGAGAAAAGAATTGAACAGGAGGTAGTTTTTTAAAAAAATCAACAACTAACATGAAAAAAAAATACTCACACACGTAGCCCCATAAAAATAATATATTCGTGTACCTGTGGCCTTGCTGACTAAGAATATGTTATCAATTACATAAATAGTCCATTAGATAATCAAATATTGGGGATAATACATAGAGAATCGGAGATACTGTCAGGTCAAGTCATGTCTGCTTAGATTGGATAGCATATTTTTTGGGAAAAAATTAGGTGAGAGAAAGGCTAAGATAGTACAATGAAACGGATTGGATGGAATTTGAAGGAAGCCGTAATATTATTGGCTGACCTAAATATACAAATCTAGTTGGTAATAGTAACGCATAGGGTTTTGATAGTTTTTTTTAAAGAATTCATTCAAAAAAAGAGATGCTTGGTCTCATTGGCCAAAGCTTTTTACATGATAGGAATAGTAGGATGCTCGCTGCAATTTTTTCAAAGGATTCAGAAGAGCACGCAGCGATGAACAGACTTGTGTTTTTTTATTAATAATACTACCATCAGAAAGCAGTCTGAACAGAGGCAGTGATGAAAGTGTGCTATATTCTATTGCCTAATTCATCGTTACTTGTTTATATTTCCTTGATATGTGGTAAGATTGATTTTATTGATTTTTTAATTAACAAAAGGTTGTGTGTAAGAAAAGGCCATGAAAAAAGATTGTAATTAAATGGTTCCATAACAGGCTTAGGCATGGCCTAGATGTTGATCCATCATATAAGGGACTATCTAGAAATTTAAAACTACAGGACTATATATATATGATGGTCATACAGGAACATTACACCTATCTTATTGCATGGAAAATATTACTGCAGGAATGACAGAGTCGTAGCATCCATTAGGGAAGAGAAAAGAAAACTGGTAAAATTTGTTCCATCAAACTAAAGTGGAGAAGCAGGGTTGTCATAGAGAGCTGACCATGTTCTTTGTTTTGACTATATATTTACAGGTAAATTAGGAGGAATTAGTTTGATATTAAGACAGAACCATAACTTGCATTGACAGGGGTTCCTGCTGGCACTTGTCTGGTGCTAGCACTCGATCAGTGAAGAAGTCTGCAAGATTTCAAAGAGTCTCTGGCACCTACTTGTATTAAAGAAGTCAAGACCAGAGGAAACTGAAGTGTTTGGCCAAACCGACTACAACTGCGGCTTATTCCAGGAACCAGATAAGTGATATATCTGGCCTGGGACAAATTATCACTAGTAACGAATAATCTCCTGTGACAAAAACATTCCTCCTAAAGAATATAAGGAACAATCATAGTGAAACAAAAGACATTGGAATGATGACCATCCCCAACCTGCTTCCCATTCACAGTATTTAAATAGAGTAAACAACATCAAAGTGAACATTTGTAACAATGTACTATGGACATATTGTCTGTTGCATGTAAATATCTTTATATATATTTGTAAACATATCTATCCATCTAAATTGATTCTCATTTAACTGTAGTCCTGACCAAAACAACTGTAGGCTCAGGACCAATAAATTTTAACAAAAAATATTTTAAATATAAAATTTAACAGCTGGAGTTAGTTGAGTTTTTCATAGTACTTAGTATATGTTTGTATATGTTTTTGTATTGAGATTCTTTTACAACACTCTTACAATACCCTAGACACTTTATGTAGCTTTCAGTCACGCTAGTCAAAAAGAATACAACTTCGAGTGAGATCGTAAGGTGGTAACAAGAAAGGTACTCTGTAATACAGTTGTTCATTGTTTACCTCAGAGACCTTCACAGTTGATCTCACTCAAGTACAACTATACGCACACCATTCTTCTTAACATCAAAACCCACCACAAAGTGAATGATGATCAATACTCACACACAAGGTCAAGTATTTACAAACATCTCTAAGTACAGTGATGGTTCCATGAACCACTAAGTCAATGATGATCAATACTCACACACAAGGTCAAGTATTTACACTCATCTCTAAGTACAGTGATGGTTCCATGAACCACTAAGTGAATGATGATCAATACTCACACACAAGGTCAAGTATTTACAAACATCTCTAACTACAGTGATGGTTCCATGAACCACTAAGTCAATGATGATCAATACTCACACACAAGGTCAAGTATTTACAAACATCTCTAACTACAGTGATGGTTCCATGAACCACTAAGTCAATGATGATCAACACTCACACACAAGGTCAAGTATTTACAAACATCTATAAGTATAGTGATGGTTCCATGAACCACTAAGTGAATGATAATCAATACTCACACACAAGTGTGACCGCATGGCCTACCACGCTAGCATTATCCCTGCTACTACACTAGCATTTATACGTGCTATAATATGCTACATATAAGAATGACAGACCTTAAAAGCAGATACAGCGTTTTTGCACAAAACGCAGTATCATCAAAAGTTCAGTTAGCAGTCACTGCTCTGAGAGGGCAAATGTAGGGCAGTCCCAGATAATAATAAGGAATGGATGTTATGCGCGGAAAGTGTGAAATGAATGTTGTGATTTGGGTTTTTTTTCCATTGTTTAGATGGAAAAGAGAGTTGTGACAAAAGTCGAAAAGAAACAAAGACATGTGCAAAATGTCGAAAACAGAGAGACGTGTGTAGAAAATTGTAACGTGTGGAAAAAAGAATGAGTCGTGTGAAAAATGGCGGGAAAAAGAAGTAGCTGTATAAAAGGTGGAAAAATGCGAGAAAGGGCGGAGATTTGCTAGGTATTCATTGTGTTGTGTTAGGCAAGCCAGATTCGAGTTTCGTCTTGGAGATTAGATAGATAGATATTTGTGCTAGGCAGTTTGTAGTGTTAGGTGAACTTCGTCTTTGATGTTATCAAGACCAGTTTATTTTTTTCTTCTGTTGGATATATTTTCCTTTTGGATTTAACACTATTTTGTTTATAAGTAAGTAACGATCACGTCATTGTGAAAATACCAGTGCTTGTCAAATGACGATCAATAAACTTCTTGTTGAATTTACTGCATTGCTGTGTTTGGAACTTTACAGTATTTCTTGTGGATATACCTTGTCATGTTGAGACTGTTTTGCTTATCACTAAACCTAAAGGGTAAGAACAAACCTGGGAAGAAAAATTAGCACAAATCAAGAAACTCCATCTCAGGCGGAAGGCATGTAGCCCTTGAACAACAACAACATATAAAGGATTAACTCTTATTGAGAATAAAATCAATATAACTACTTGCGCATTTAACTGACCGACGGTCACACAAGGTCAAGTATTGACAAACATCTCTAAACGTTTACCTACTACTGTTTTTATTTAAATATAATACTTTGATGAACTTTGTCCATTATAAAATAATTGAAAAGAGTCTTCCCATAATGCATATCTAGGAGCTGTCAAATCTTATCTGCTCTGCAATCTCGCAATGCTAATGTTTAACTATTTTGAATTAATATATCATCACCTCACAAAATAAGTGTCGCTAGCGCTGACAAGTGATGTAACTCAATTTATGAAACAAACAGTTTCACAGAATATCCCAGACAAACGCGACAACGACCAGCGCACTTGTACATATAAGACGTTTAAGTCGTAACAGTTACAACACCAAATTATGCTGGCTTCTGTTTGGCTGTAAAAGATTTTTAAATTCTGTGTTCTTCATAAGTTTATAAGAGGGACCTCAAAATACCACGACATTTATAACTCGCAGCAACCACATTGATTGTTTCAAAAATGTTGTGGTGTTCTGACATTTGTAAACTGATTCTCAGCTTACGTGTTCTAGAATGTACTCAACATTACACATTCTCGACTTACATGATTTAGACATTCTTCTTCTTCTTTGATCCTTAGCCGCCGACCGTCAAAGCAGTCAGTGGCCATCACGCCTAGTGGCGTCTTGTAGGGCAACAACAAATTGATTCCACTTTGCTCGGTCGGTGGCCATCCTTCGTACAGTGCCCCAACTCTGGTTCATTCCCTGCATCTCAGCCTCCACAGTCCTCCGCCAGGTTGTTTTTGGTCGGCCTCTCTTTCGTTTTCCTTCAGGGGTCCAAAGCATAGCTGTTCTTGTGATGGCATCGGGGTCTCTTCTGAGGACATGACCAACCCAGCTCCAGCGTCTGCCAGCTATGATGGTGTGCATGTCCTCTTGCTTGCTACGAGTAAGCAGATCTTGGTTAGTGATGGTATTCGGCCAAAAGATTCGGTGAATTTTTCTTAAGCATGTTGTGTGAAAGGAGGACAATTTCGACATTTCCTTCTCTGTAACTCTCCAGCATTCCGCACCATAGAGAAGCACAGAAAGCACACAGCTCTGATATAATCTTAATTTGATTTAGACATTACCTCATATTTATTACGGTGACAGTTCTGAATACATGCAGATTATGTGTTTCTCTGGAACTGGAAGAATGGTCTACCTAGTTCTACAAACTCTATGTCAGAAAGTCACAGTTAATATAATAAATAGACGACAAAACTAATAACATTGACTTACGTAACGGAAAGATAGGATTTTCAGGACATGTAGAGCAGGGGTTCCTAGCCTGGGGTACGCCTACCACATGAGGATGCTAGAAACATTTCACAGGGATACGTACAATATTTGGTTAATAATTACGGGGTGGGTGAAACGTCTGGAAATATAGGCAGTTTGTCTTGTATACATTTTTTCTCACTTCTAACTTACATAATACGTTTTGTCAGTGCTAATATGGATTCGACATTAGCAGCAGATGAGCGCACAAAGTTTGTTCTCATGTACACAAGGCAGTGATACTCACAAAGAGAAGTAGCTGCCGAATTCTCTATGAATTCAGACCTTTGGGTCATACTGTAATTCATTCAACTGAAATATTCCAAAAGTAGTATTGTTAGTGAGAAACAACGATGTGGAATGAAGAGAGAACGACGAGTTCTTAATCTAATCCGAAGAAAATAAAACTAGAGTCTAAACATGATAATACAGAACCTGTACCAAAAATAAAACTGTTGGTTGACAAGACAAAGAATCAAAGGGTATAACTAATTCGTTTGAATGTATTCTGATAAACATAAACAAGACAATTCTTTACTAAAAATGTTGTTACGTACCAAATAATATTTTCTTTATGACGTCATTAATTAACCTGTTTGTGACGATAGTTCTTTTTATTCGTTCCATTTTTCTCTGCCCATCATCATATAGTTAAATAAATTCTCCACTAAATGACCTACAATATAATCAATATTATGGCATTATGGACACCCAAAAAAGAAATATCCGCACACTATTAATTTTCTTAATGAAAGTTTGTTTCCAGTGAAACAATCGCGTCATGTTTTCGAGAAGATACGGAATCGGTACACTAAACACTGTGACAGATAAATTCAACACTCTTTTAAAGAACACGTATGCCATTCTCTTCATTATTTTCATGGTGTATTGTTGACTTTGTTAGAAATATTAGCACTAGCTTTTCGATAAAACTAAGGAAACAGTACTCATTACCCTTTACTTGAGTGAACTTTATACTCAGACACTTCGTACAAGGTGACTAATATGAGCTGGTACATGAGGCTGGCAACATCATCATGTCAAACTAATTACAATAGAACAGACCACTACAAAAGTCACGTGACTGTTTGGTGCAGGCTTCCTACAGTGGTGGTTCCATGCTCCACAAGGAACACACAAGAAAATAACGATGATAATATAGATGTCAAAGGTCAAGTTTACTCGGATTTCTTCGCAAGTAACCGGTCAAGACATGGTCAGTTTGATATTTTTGTATCATATTAAAAGAGTCACCAAATACCTTGTCATGTTTTTTGTTTTAAACTTTTACAGTCTGTTAATACTAAAAATAGAGGGCTGAGATTTTTAAAAATACAAAACAATATCCATTCCCACACCTTTTTTTCCAGCTTCTCGGCATCAGTATATGTACTGAAGCACATTAAAAACTCACCACTATTATATATACTGATGCCGAGAAGCTGAAAAAAAAGTGTGGGTATGGATTTTCCCCGTGTTTGTCATGAGGTACAGAGCGAATGGCTGCTGGAATGGAAAGTGCATGATTCAACCCACGGGTTTGTGTACAGACTACGTGAAAACAATGAAAGTTACACGTGCAACACGATTCCCAACAGCTATGACCCTGAAAATGTGTACGCGTTGTGGCAGTATACTCGGTATAAAAAGGCCGTTGAGACAAAACACCCAGTACATGTGCTTGAAATGCCACGACTATCTGAAAACGACCGGCAACGAGCCATTGGTATGTTGGAGACCGGAATGAGCTCGCGGGCCATTGCCAGAAGGATGAATTGCCACCACAGCACTATTGTAGGTCTCAATGAACGTTACGGAACCAGTGCTCGGGATAGACTTCGGAGTGGCCAACCACGAGTTACTACCCCTGCACAAGATCGTCATATTGTGCTGAGTCACCTAAGGAATCGTTCTCTCCCGGCAAGTCAAACAGCAAGAGCAATAGTCGGTAGACTGTGGGCACGTCTCACTTCGAATGACTGTTCATACGAACGACTCAGGAGATACAGGCCTTAACAGCCAAGGAGACCCCAACATAATTTACCCTAATCACCCCTCCATAACTCCTCTTAATCCTTTCCCCCCCCATACTCAGTTCACTCATCTATTCAATTAATACATACAACCTCTCTCTCCTCTAACCCAAAACTATCCTTCTACATCTTCAATTATCCTTATATTCATCTTAAATCTTCAATATATAATACTCCCCTCAAATTCTTAATTATACACCCAAAATTTCTTCAATTATACACTCCATAACAACTCCCAATTTTCTATTTCTCACCCACACACTAACACCAAAACACACACCCCCCCAAACCACCCCCCCAATCCCCCACCCCCCAACCCACCAACCCTCCCCAACCCACCTTCAACCCACCCCCCCCCCACCCCCCCCCTACCCCCCCCCCCCCCCAC